>SSNP01000009.1:2547278-2856113 GCA_006937955.1 Pachypanchax playfairii
TTTTTTTTTTTTTTTTTTTTTTTTTTTTTTTTACAATAGATATCTTAGATGATGATGTACTGAGGTAAATTTTATTAAAATTACAAAATGTGGGTTGGATTTTAACTTGAACTTCATTTAAATCATTTTTATAAAATATGGAGTGAGACATAAGGCCAAGTTCCAAAAATCACTGATTCAAATATAAAGTCACTTATAAATGTAAAAAAGATAGCATGAGAACTTAGAGGGGGCTTCTGCGCCATCATCCACTACCATGGCTTAAGCATTTCACCTCTGGCAACTTCGGCAGAAAAGAGTTGCTGACAGCACACAGCAGCAGTTTTTCCTTTTGGTTCCTCGATATGACTGTGTACATGGTACCTACTACTGAATTTTTGTACATCAGTGTCATCTAAAATCTGTATTAAATAGAAATAAGAATCTGTTAAAGAATAAATTGGTATTTAACTGACAAGACTACACACCATGCTCATAAAGAAAGCACTAGAGTTAATTACCATAAAGTTTGTCAACCATCACAGGTTAGGTTGGTTAGCTGCCACCTGTTTGTCCATGTGGATCTGGAAGTTCCTCTGTATCTCTGCCTTGTCACTCTTCACAACTCTTGGCAGGGTGTCTCATTTTGAGTGAGGGAATTCCGTTTTCAGCACAGATGTTCTTTTTCAGTCACTTGGTTATGGTGTTACATGGATTGTTTTACCTTCCTGCCACTTACAGCCTACTTTTATAGGCTGGACTGTCACAGGGACAGCTTTGCACAGTCTTTATCGTGGGTTCTGTCTGGTGTGCTAGACCATGCCCTCTACTGCTCTTGTGCTGAGGACCTGCTCTTGTGCTGCAATGATTAGTGCCTCTGTGCTGTCCTTCAGTCCAGCCTTCTCTAGCCACTAGTAGAATTGTTGATATCAGCCATATCCTCAATCTGATGATAATACATGTCATGAAGGGCTTTGTCCCTTAATGACTGTTCCTCTTCCTCCACTTTGTGTGTCACCTGTCTGAAACAGTCATTAGCAGTTTGTCATCGGGGGGTTTTCTTGGTAATGTACTCCAGGGTATTTTTTTTTTCTTTTTTCGTTTCATCATGTCCTGTGACTGACACTTATTAGTCCTTGATTTTGTTGATTTTTGTTGTACTGTAGTAACTCTGCTCTTCTACAGTAAGTAATTGCAGAGTGTTCTAGCTGTGGTGTATGCAGATGTGATCACACTCTCAACAACAGACTTATGAAGGATCCTTCTTTGGCCAGACTACACCTTATATCTTATTATATCTGATGACTTTACAGGCATATGTGTTAATGGCCTGGACTATGATCTTAACATTCAGCTGGCTTACTCCTGCCTTACTCTTTGCAGATACTTTAGTTGTGGCTGAGTTAATTGCAGCCACATCATGGTTACCATTAGCCTGTGCGATTCCAAGGTGTCCTGAATGTCTGCAGTGTTGCCTTCAGGTAGTTCAACCCTTTAAATCACTTCAATATCATTCGACCACATTTGTGAAATCTGAATGACATCCCAATGTCCTTGTTGTGTATCCTTGTGAGGTGGATCAGTGAGTCTTTGTCTTTTAATTTTTACCATAGCTTTGTGTTGTCCATGTGAAGAAGATAGCTGATGACTGCTACAATTTGAAACCAATATCCATAGTCATTTTTTGCGATGATCTGGCTGAGTGGATACAGGACCATTTAGAACAGTGGGACAACACATCACCTACAGTATGTCACATTTTGCTGACTTGCACAAGCTTTGAATTGGTGTATAAAGTATTTTTGAGTTTTCATATATTCCTACTACATTCCTGATGAAGGCAAACATCTGATGCATTTCTGTAAGCAAAGGTTGCTAAAATCTTTGTACCTTTGCTACAGCTTTTTGTCTCTACTGCTGCAGCCTGTCCTGGTGTGGCATCTTCAATCTCTGTCCTGTTTCCCTGGCTTTAACTGCGTCTTGTTTTCAGTTGTTCTTTGTATAATTATATGTTTGTCTCTCCCTCCTTTGTCATTTTATCTGTGTTCTGACTGTGTCCACCAGCTATGTTTGTGCCCATGTTGCTTGCATCTGTCTTTCTACCTTTGCACTGGATTTTATTTTTTTTTGTTTGTTTGATGTTTCCACCATTGGATTCTGCCTCAGCTTGTGAGATTTTGCCTGCCAAGATATTTTTTACTTTATTCAGACTGTCAATTAAGCATGCCTTTTGGTCTCAGCACATTGTTTTGAATATTTTCTGTCAGAAATTGCAGGAGCATTATCTCTTTTGTCTTTTAGAAGATAGGTTAGCATTTGGTGAAAAAAAGCATAGTAGAAATCACACACATTTAAGGCCGATCCAAGAAAAGAATATAAAATTAGAAAAAAAATGTATCACCACACTATTTGGTTAAAGTTATTTTCTGGGACCAGTAGAAAAAAATACATTTTATATTTTAATTCATGAATATCCATCAAAGCAGCTGGCTTGGTTACCAAGGTAATTTGTCTTGCTCCAGTCACCCGAGACAAACCCAGAGGTATTTTTGTATCCTAAACTACATCTAAAATTAAAAACAGTATAAATGAATTCATAATAAAAAATGATTAAGTAAAATTAAGTGATTTGATTACCAAACCTTAATCAAACTGTGAATAAATATTAAAATAGCAACAGATTAGAAACAACAAGTGACTGAAATCTGAGTTTCCGCTGGAGAATCAAATTAAATAGTGTCTCAGTGAAACAATTTCCATTTGGCCTGAATAACCACGATCCCATTCTGCACTAAAAAAAAAACATGTTTGTTTGTTTATGTGTTTTGGGGTTTGTGTGTGTGTGTTTTAGTTTATGAAGTTTAATTTATGAATCAATGCATTTATTAAAATAAAGTTGCTTAGTAATCTTCTATGGGTCAAATTACAATTGTACCAATAAAGTTTTCAATGCTCTGCAAAAGGGGTGCCACAGAGAAGCCTTATAGGTTTTTACCGTGGATGACAATGTGAATTATTAAGCCTAACGGTCAAACTTGGAGCAAAATGTGTGCTGTGCAATCACATCTTCCCAACAAAAGCCAAGCTGTCTGATGCTTCAACTGTCTTATTTTCTCATAATTGTCAGCACAGTGAAGAAGCAACCCAGAGGAAGCAAAATCAATCACATATCTCTCATCAATCTCAAGTGCTGAGAACAGAATGTAGAAGAAAGAGCTTCCGTTTGTCTCCCAGGCAAACTTATAAATATTCTACTTTAAATTTATTTCCATTGTGAGTGGATAATTCCATAAAGAGAACAAAGACGGAGAAAGTATCAAAGTTGATATGGCTGTAATAACAGAGATGCACACTGCTTACAAGAGAGCGATGGAACTTACTGGCAAGTGGATGGGATTATCAACTGCATAGATAAGTGATTAATGTGTGTTTTGGCACTGTGGTGCGGAGAACAAGGACAATTAAGGAGCGGTACCACCGAGAAAAAATATACTAAGGCTGGACGTCAATAATCCTCTGTAGATTAATCTGGCAGTCAATCTATGTGCTTTTGCCATCACTACTGATGCCATTACTGTGCTGGCTGAAATAAACTCAAGCAGTGTGACTGACAGCGACAGCAAGATGCATCACCTCCTGCAAACACCTCCTCACCACCCTTGCATTGGCATGTCTACAGTTTCTTTGACAACTGACTGTTTTCTGGCATGAAAAGCATGACTGACTTTACGCAGCAACAACAGACTAAAGGAGACTAATGCTTTACAACACAGCAAACTGCAAAAGAGTAGATAGAAAATGCCCTGGTTACACAAACCAAGCTTTGAAACTGGGGTTTTCTTTCAATTTAACAGTGTTTTTTATTTTCTTTTTAAAATTTATACTAAACTCTTGGGCTCTTATAGTAAACCTTAATTGCAGATATATTCAAAAGCCTGTCGAGTCATACAATTAGCAGGATTGTGTGTGTGAGACAAGGGTAAGAACTAAATAATTAGAAATTTATTGTAAATCGTTCTCCAAAGAAAACAGGCTGTTTTAAAGGTAATTGCTAAAGCAAAATTTAGGCTGACTACAAAAAAAAATGGATGTAACATTTTTTGTAAACATCAGATTTTATGTAATCATTGTTCTGGAACTTAAGATTTCCCTATGAGTGTACCAAAAATAATGGCTCCACCTGCATAATAGACTAATTGAAAAAAAAAAAATACAGATAAAAAAAAACAAACAAACAAATCCCTTTCATGTTTTGGGGATGTTGTTTGTTTTTTTTTACAAAAGATGGAACAACACTGAAAGCAGCTAAAATGAAATGTGCCAGGAGAGCTAATTTATGATACAGGTGAAAAACAACAGGTCTTTCAAAATATGGTCAAATTTGGATCTTGAAGTTTCTGGACATGTTTTGATGTAACCACAAAAACTGCAACAGCACAAATTTTATTTACTTAGCAAAAGACGCACAAATATGATTCAGCACTGTAATTCTTTGCAAAAACTTTACTCATAGAAAGCAGAAAATGTGACAAGTGAAATTCTTCTGCAACAGTGGCAGTTTGTTTGCTTTCCCTGACATGAGTTTTATTTTTTGCAAGAATTGCAAGTTGTGTCTTCATAAACAGTACTGGTTGGTGAAAAATGCCAAAACTTTGCAATTCCTCACGAGGCTGACGTCAAATATTGAACAAAAGTGTTTAACTAAAAAACTAGATGAACAGACAAAGTTTAAATGAGTCAAAGTTATGACCAAATGGAAAAAGCCTTTAACAAAATAATAAGGATAATAAAATTGTGTGCTCACCGTTCTCTTGGAATGCGGACTTGGGGTTGTCTGTGACATCTTTTACTAAGACTGAAGAGCTTGAAGATGACTCTCTGGGCTCGTTTAGAGAGGACTCGCATGTTGTTCTCCAGCTGCTCATATCGCCACTGAAACAGGCTGTCCACAGACCACAAGTGTTGTATTGTTGACACATTCAAGAAGTAGCTCTGGGGAAGCCTTGAATAAAATGCCTTGAATTCATCTACAACAGCAGAAAAGATGATTTTAGAACCAACAATAATGTTGCTGTGTTTATGTCCAAGAGCCTTCAGTAAAGAAATAAAAACAACTGAGATGGCCTCATGAACAGAAAAAAAGATCATTGTTGTGGGAAAAAAACAATGAAACTGAATGTTGTTTTTTTATTAGCTCTGGATTTTTAAAGAAACAATGAACCCTTGCTTTTCGGTTTGTACCTCCAAAAACACCTGACAACCAGAAAAAAGGTCATTTTACATATTTTTAATATCAGAGATAGTCTTAGTTTAACAGAGTAAATTTGTAATACATTTACCAAAACAAGAGCAGCAGAATAGTTTATCTGACCTTGCTCTGCACTACTTCAAACATCGAGTATTAGAATGGCAAATTTCACATCCATATTTTTTGGAAGTCTTTTCATCTGTGTTTTCAAGGAGCCTTGCATAAACATGTGCTGTGGGTTTGTTTATCTTCTGGAAACCAAGTTTAAATATCAGGGTTGGAAAACTGGGACAAGACGGAAGACACACGAGCTTATAGTGTGAACAGTTAGAACTTACATGCTCACAGATAAAACACTTTGAACTAAAGTGTATTCTCTTACACTGATGTGTCTAACTTGCTTGTACAACATGTCAAGGTTGGCGGCTGGAACATACTGATGTTTAAGGTTTGTTTCAACTGTTTAAAATCACAGATTTTTTCAAAGCTATTGTTTATGTGACACATTTATCACTGAGTAAGAATGATTACTTCTTAAATTGGGCCAATGTGCAGTCATACGTGACATACTAAAGAGGACATTGGATGTACCACTTTTGTTAAACAGACTATAGAAAAAAAGAAAGAAAGAAAAAGCAGCACAAAACTGTGACACATTTTTTTCTAACCAACTGTGGAATCTGAATTCTAATCTGAATATTTGATTTTTGCCTGCAATGCCTGAACTGTGTCACAGTATCAGGGGATTCTACAAAAAAAGAACTGTATTCAGTAAAACACAAACGCACAGAACATATTTGAGTAAAAAGGGAAAATTCTACTTAGAGTTGTTTTTTTTCATTAGCTGGTAAGGGAGGATCAATAAATAAATAAAATATTGTTGCTCGACATCTTATGGGAATAAAGGCCTGTATGGAAAAGCTGTACAACAACAAAATTAACTCAGTGTAATGTTTCACTTTGTGTCTTTTTGGTCAAGTTTGATTTAGATTACACATTTTTACATGAGGTCATATAAAATCTTGGAAACCTCCTGGGTCTGGGACACAACTTATATAAAAGAGTGCACACCTTATCTGTTTCTTTGTATTTAAACAGTCAGAAAAAACAAAAACAAACAAACAACAACAAAAAAGAACTGTGAGGCAAAGACCAGCCTGTACCCATGCCCACATAGCTCAACTGCAACCACTAAGACACACAATGGTGCTCTTCAAGTTTCTGCTACACTGCTATATCCAAACAAAAAAAGATAGATATTTGCTTCTGTGTTAGTTTCAGGTGTTACAACTGTAAACTGCAACAATAAAATCCAGTCATCTAGACCTCTGACCTGTTTAGTCATAAGACTTTCTTGTCTTTTTTTGCTCATAAAGTATTGAGCTGTGACTTCACTTACTGAAGGTCACATTTACAACACTTCCCAGTGTCTGCAGTCTGAACATACTCCTGCCCATGCTTCACAGCCACCAATTAAAACATAAACTTTGAAGGTAATTGCACATGGTAATATTTCAAAATTATGCAAATCTTGAAAGGAAAATAAAAAAGAGACATCCATTTAGATTTTAGCCAAGCAATAATCACCAAGGCGGGATGACTGAGTCCTACAATAATATTGTAACTAAACATTGTGCTAAGAGCTTTTATTCAACCTCTTTCTGCTGTATTATGAAAAGCTGGACGAGTATTAAATGGGTTTTATTGCTGATTAATCTGCTCCACACGAAATGTAAACTGTCTTAGCTTAAGATGTTTTTTTTTTTTTTTCATTTTAAATCAAGTTATGCCCTGTTGTTATTTTGTTATCTGCAGATAGTCGGGTTAGAGAACAGAATTCTGGCTGACAATTCAGCAGTAAATCATAGAACAGGGAGAGATACATGCAGGATTCTCAATCAGGTTTAATGGTGCAGATAAAAGACTTAAATTCACCCACACCTTCTCTCACATAAATGATTTATGTCCATAAGTCTTATTTCCCTGCATTGAGGATGAGATGTGCAATGTGACAGGAAGCCAGATGTCATTACTTTTTTATGAAAGCATCCTCACCTGATTCTTCAAATTCTTTATAGAGCATCCCCCATGTCTCTGTGATCCGCTCCAAGCTCTCCTCCATGGCTTGGATGTCCATATAAGGGCAGTTACACTCAGGGAACTTGGGATCACAGTTGCACCAGCAGTCATTGTCTTTGCAGACAAACTCACCCTCTCCATTGCAGGCAATGTAGCTCAAAGCAGCTTGCACAAAACTTTCCCTCAAGTAGTCTGGAAGAATCACTTGCAAACCTGTAAAATCAAGCAGGGTTTAGTACTGCCATCAATATTTGCACTTGGGGAGAGACAGAAAAGCTATAGAGGCAGTATAGATAGGGTTGGGGTGATAACTTACTTAATATAACAGTATAAATCAGTACATTTGCATGCCACACAGTTACTGCTTTTTCTTTTTCTGTTTAAACATTTTTTTTCTCTTAAAAAATATGAATATATCTTAAAGAGAGGTAAGAATCACACAAACCTTGCAGCTGGACTTTGTTTTCAGGGCTCTGAACGAGCACAGAGCTGACAGAGTCAAGGTTGTCATAGTTACTACACCCAAGAGGGCCTGTTCGGGTTTCTGTCACCTGAGCAGTAACAACAAAAAAAAATCTATTTTATAAATTGTCCACTGTATCCATTTTAGGAAAAGTGTACATCTAAGTAACATACTAGGCTGGTTTGATGAGCCAAAGGAAATGTTTTGTGCAATATAAATGGCATCTTCAGTTCTAATGGAATAAATGTGTTTTTTTTTCTTTTTTTTACATAATCAATTCTACTTGTGAATGTGAAAGGAATGTAAAATAGAGTAAGCTCATTTTGATTCTGCTAAATGGCTTTAAGAGTACTTTGCCGCTCTCGATTTTAGGCATGAATGTTCCTTTTTTGCCACTGATTGAAGAAATTTCAATTGACTTTTGCCACAAAGCCCCTTTTCCACTTCATTTACAAGAAGAGATCTTCTTTCAGCGTTCCCCATTTTGTTACTGTGACAGAGTGAGAAGCAGCTAAGCAGATCTCATTTTTCTTTCTTTGTGGTTGTGGGACAGAGTATTTTGTTCAGTAATTTGTCCTGGTCAGACCTGTCAGGAGACAGTTGGTGTAACGTGACAGATGGATGAGGTGAAACAATGTGGGTCAGTTGATCAGTAACCATCAGAAAAGGCTGAAGGGCTCAGACACTTATAAAGGTAATGCTGAAAAGGTACAGAAATCTTTGTATGCAGCCTTTTAATAGAACATCTAATCCAAGAAAAAAAGGTGAAGATACATACTTTTTTTCAAATTGGGAAAGGGAAATAAAGATCATTTGAATGCAGATCTTCAGCTAAAATATTTCTATCACATTTTAAATCCCATGTTTCCATTATGAGGTTTTTAATGCTTATATGAATATGAGGAAATGAGATACAATGCTTGGATACAAAAGCACATGAATATTGAATCCATAAAAGGAATTATTTGATATGCCATATGATATGCCATATGGCAAAACACTGACTGATGAGCAGAGCATTCAATTTCCGCTTTGCTTAGCAGCTGCTATTCACAGTTGATACATTCTGGTATATTACAAAAAGCTTAATCGGACATTATTGGCCACCTGTATCTGTGCACATGAGAGACGATAGCAAAGGGAAGGAATTTGTGAAAGATATGTGTCTGTTTTTAGCATTTTTTCATCTTGCTGTTAATTTATAGTCTAAAGGCGACTTTCAAAGGATGTTTTCACAATATGCATGACTTACGCACATTTAGGGATGTCAGTAAATGTAAATATGTGTTGAGGTCTAACAACACAAGTTGATAAACTTAGTTGTATCACTTAAAAACATATTCCAAAACAAACATCAGTAAGTTGAAATAAAGAGGAAAATAACTTTGTCAGGATGAACTAACCATAAAGACATAAACAAGATTTTCTAACAGTGGCGTAACCATCCTCAAGTACAACATGGCATTACTCTATAAAGTAACCACAGTAACAAAACAAACAACATCAAAACAAAATAAAATATACATAAAAATACATTTTTATCAAATCTATTTAAATGAGGAACATTAAACATATAGAACATTTGAAGACTTGCATCTAAATGTGGATCTATTAAAGTGAGAAATCTTTATTTTCCTCCTCTCAAAGAAATATAAAAGGATTTTAGATCACTGTAGGCACACAGCTTATTAAAATTAACAAAAGATTTTCAAAACAGGGACTTATTTATGAGTGTTTCTAATTCTTTGCTTGTGTAACACTGAAAATTTGTACAGACCAAACTTTTCAAGTTTTTATTTGTATCAAAGGAAAAAAATAACTTAGGAACACATATTTAGAACAAAACAGTGGGGCTTAAAAAGTCACTTCCATACATACAGTATTTAATATATTAGTACTTCTACCATTCTACCATTAGGTCATAGTGCAAGCAAAAATCAACAGTCAAAGAATGGCTACACAAAAAATGTGTTTGTCATTAAATGGGGACAACCATCTACAAGTTAAACAAGACACTGTTCTGTCAATGTTCATCACTGTGTTCAGACTGGCAAATGCAGTCTGAGTGAGGTAAAGATATTATTATCAATTCACTCAACTAAATTGTAAGAATAATCATCCATTTGCTCTTGAACAACTTGAGTTTTCACTCTGTTTACAAACAAATAGGTCCAATCACAGACTCCACTTGGTGTCATCATTTCTTAAAGAAGTCCATATTTCTGTAACACACCACCAAAATAGCTTTCATTTACCTCAAACATGAACTACAATTTGCACTGAGGCTGCATGAAGGCATCGCCTCACCAGCCCTCTCTCATTCAATCCTCAACTTGTTAGGTTTAAAATTTATGCAGAGAGGTGCAATCTGTTCAGCTACCATGAGGGTCAGTGCCTGTGGAAAGGATGCACAAGTGTGAAGGAATCTGTCGGGCTTTTGACTCACTTTCCACCAGTGATGAAGGTGAATCTCTGCTCTTCCCACTTCCCACCTGTCAGTCACGCCAGATGACTGCCTTTAGACCATGAAAGCACAACTCTCATATCCTCTCTTTCTGTCTGTAGCTACAGAAAAAAACTCTCATTCTCAAGAAACGGAACAGACAAAAGCATTCGCCACAGTCTGTCTAATATGCCTACCTTGACTGCAATATTCTTTGCTTTCAGAACAAAATGTAGTGCGAAGCACAGAAATTTGATACAAGTACAGGGAGTCTGACTCATGTTCAGCTACAGCTGTACATGCCACACAGCCAGCTCCCACTGGGTCCCAAGAGTTGAAGAAGGGAGAGTAGTGGGTTGCCCTCCCCTCTGTCACCCTATTAACCCCCAGGCTACCTGAAGGTGACAACCGGAGGCAGTAACTTGTCACCTGCCGTGTTTCTCAGGACTCATTTATCTTCTCTCACCATATGTGCTCATCACGGAGCTTCCTGCAGAGTCAATGTGTTCTCAACAGATGAAGATCATATATCATCTCAAGGAGGTGAATAAAACAAACATCTTTATTTTTATTGCTACTTTAGTTCTCTTTTACCAGGGAAATTTGGCATGAAAATAGCATACATGGCGATTTTAAAGCCTGGATTTGTTATTTAAAATTTACATAATATAGTTTTAGTTGTATAAATAATTACATACAGACGGCAGTACACCCAAACTTTTGACTGGTAGTGTATGCATTTCTTTATGTCTTCCAAAACAATGTTGTTCTTTTCCTTCTGTTGTAGTACAGTTTGCACCTTCAGGTTACAATGAAATGAAAGTCATGTATATTAATGTCTTCCAATTAAATCCAGAGTGATGCTTTATGAAAATATAAAACAATGGCAGAGAGGCAGGATTGGGTCTTGTATTTGCAACTCATTTTTTTAGCTTAATTTGTGTTGCTTCACCATATGGGATGAAGCACTTTGAAAGCTGACATTATTTGATCAAATTGTTAATTTCAACTGTTCTAGTTTTACATATTGTACCTCACGGAATTATATGCAATCTATGAGAAGAAAGATACAAAGAACACAATTATTGCCAGAGATATTTCAACGATGAGCTAATGCTGCCTTACTATAATGGTGTAAAATAATTCATTATATTAATGACTGGGCAAAGATTAAACTTTGCAGACTGTTAAACATATTTTGAATTGTAATGTATAACAAAAGAACTTATATTATAGAAAAATATTGTGAAAAACAAATGTAGAAGTATTACCTTGATGGCAGTGGAGGCGATCTGGATGTGGTGCAACTTGCGCAGAGTGCTCTCTCTGTCGATGAAGTAGGAGGCTGCCAGCTGGTGCAGAGCTTCCAGAGTCACAGTGGAGGAGTTTCCCGAGTAATCGCTCACTTCTGCCTTCTTACTTAACTTCCTTTTGTCCACAAATATGGTTAAGGCCTCTTCTCCTACATATGGACAAAAAGCAGTTTATTTGTTAAAAGTTTGTGTCTCTAAAATTTGACGTATTTGATGTATAGTGTGTGCCTTAACTTTAATTCATAATCTTTCTCAGCATCTTGGAGACTAACTTGTACTTTTCAAACATCAAATGTAGGAGTACACATTTTAGTTTTATATGCATTAATAAATTCTCATGTCTCTCAGTGACACTTAACAGTCATGTTTTTAAGAATGGTACATGAGAGGATTTATTTCTCTTCTTTACCCTCATGTGTTGTTTTCTTTTATTCGAATCTTAACCGCAGAGTGGTGACAAGTTCTCTGTATTGTGCAAATTATATAAAATTGGATTCTGATACATATTTTTCTGTAGTATTTCTGTAAGTAAGAATATATCTATATAGCCCTTTTCATGTCTGAACAAATGTGATAGTAATGTTTTATGTTTAATTTTTGCTAATTAATAAACGGTTTAACAGTCATAATTTAATCCTATCCCCAGTTGTACTCTTCCAGAAGACACGTTTGCTCTTAAATTCAAATGATTCTAAGCAGTACTGTGGCCATCATGAGGGATAAAGACACTTGACCACAATTAGGATAAGCCATGCCAGTCTGTATCAGAAGCCACTGCTCATAGCAATCAGCTCCTCATAAGTCTGAGGGCCGTGGTGCAGCAGACTGTCTATACTTTGAGAGTTCCTAAGAACACTGCACATAATCTTTCTCATTATAATGCACTGTTAATGCTTCAGAGTCATTTTTCTGCTTGCTGCCTTCCTTACTTAGCTGCTGAAGGGCAAACTCCTAATATCACAATCTATTCATTAATTTCGTTAAGTCCATATGTTTCTGAACACAGAAGCAATCCATACAGAACCACAGAGACAGTTTATTGGCAAAGACCCAAGGCCAACTCCTCATTCTCCTCTCTCTATAGCACTAAGCACTGGCTGAAAGCCAGAGTTCAGGGCTGCATCAACTCAGACAGCTGGGTTGGTTGCATTATATGCAGCAACTCACAACAACAACCTTTTCAAAGACCTGAGTTAGGTCTAAAGTAATTGACAAGTGTAGCTCTGTAAAAGCAAATCTCTACAAGACAAGCCTGGACCTTTCTGGCATGTCAAGATTATGTATTTCAGTAAAGCCAAACAACCATTTGGTGCTTACCTATTCATCAGACTATAGAAACCCAAACTTCAGCTAAATATGACTAAGAGTTGGGCCAGCAGGTTTAGTATGCGCAGGCTTTCACATATAGTCATGAAAGTGCGTTTGATTTTCAGGCTTTGAGTTATGTTGTGATGGTCTATTTGAACTGTTTATGCTATCCCTCCAATTTTTAAAAGAAACGTGTGAAAGAGCAACTGATTTAGAAAATGATTAACCCAACATACTCTGATAAAGTCAAAGTCATTTGGGATCAAAATTGTCCCTTGAATTAATTTATTAAATGTATTTGCCTCTATGATGAAATATAGCCAACGAGCTGACAATTGGGTATATACAGTATGTTGACATTTTTATGTTACACCACTGCTGTAAATTTAGGCAATACACGTTTACAAGATTTGAATGTAATCATGTAATCATGGTAGTACTGTATGTGCAGCTGACAAAGTCAGATTTTCATTCCAGTGTGCAGCACTGTTGGCTGCTCATGTCTGGATTTGTCTGAAATCAAGAAAACATTGTTTCAAAAATCAGTTTTAACTAAATCTGTCAAAATAGTCTTTGTGGACTGCATGCATGTGAGGTTATGCATAAAAATGACAACAGCGTGAGGCTAATTAAACAAGCTAGTAAAAGAAAAGGTGCTGTATTCCACTGACATGCCCCTCATCTCCTGTATTTTTTTATGTTAAATTTTAGCTTATCATTCCTTCATCCAGATATACAATCAATCACAAAGTAATGGTGAGATAATGTAATGCAAGATTCCTGTCAACCATCAGGAACAACATGGACCTCAATGTCTTGTCAAAGTACAATATTTGTGACTGAATAAGATGAGACAGGGACTGATAAAACCCACCACCCACACTCTTCCACAAAGAAGCCACTTTATTTCAGAAGACTCAGTCAGTGAATCCATGCATCTCAAGGGCATCTTATCTATGCAAACAACTTATAAATTGAAAAGGCGGCTATGTTTTTCTTTACCTCCAAGTGTAGCTGACAACAAGAAGTGGGTTCCATACTTCCTGATCAGATTATCAGTAATCGTCTGGGTTGTTGGCCTGCGTCCCAGAAGCCGAATATTCCTAATGAACTCCGGGGTCAAAGGTAACTGAGACTCAAGAAAATCTCTCCTTTCCACTGCAAGGTTGTTCACCTTCCATCTTCCAAACTCTCTGCAAAGAAAGATAACATTAAGATTGGTTATTGTTTTACAGACGAAAAAAGGACATGACTGAAAAATGTATACAAAGCTTTTAACTGATTATCTCTTAAAGTCATTTTTATATTTAAAAGTAGCACATTAATGTTCCTCTGAGTCATTCATGCACAAAAAAAAGAAAACAAAAACTTAAATTATTAGGTTTTAAGACCCGCTCTCTCTAAGCGTTTTCTCCATCCATCCATCCATCCATCCATCCATCCATCCATCCATCCATCCATCCATCCATCCATCCATCCATCCATCCATCCATCCATCCATCCATCCATCCATCCATCCATCCATCCATCCATCCATCCATCCATCCAGTCCCCAGAGAAAAATTCCTTGCTGCAAGACAACAGTGCTACCCACTGTACCACCGTGCAGCCCCTGCTTAGTATCTTATATTAAATATTTCATTTGTAGAAATTACAGCTTGTGGAATATAAAAAAAAGACAAGTTAGAAAGATTGCAGGGTTTAGAAAAGCTTTGATACAAAAAGCTGGAATTGTGCTTAGACTACAAAGCTGACAGATGTTCAACCTAATAACCTCATTATGACTGAGATATACGTCAACAAGAATACAGCACAAGATGGCTACTTTTCTCTGCGTAATGAAAGACGAAAAACAGAGACGCCAACAGTGACATTAAAAATAAAAAGCAACTGGAACAAAAGACTCTGTCAGGCTTTGTTTTTCTTTCCTTTGTTTTCCTCCAACAGCTACTCTACTTCACTTCTACCATAAATGCGGCTTTTATGATACTTAAATCTAAAGCACCTGTGCAGGGAATCAATGTGAAACTTTAAGAGATTTCAACATTCATATATGATCACATATGACAGATAACAGCAAAAGAGTTAAAAAAAATTTAGGATTCTAGTAGGATTTCTTTCACGTTTAAGTAGAAAAAAATAAGCTTTGAAACTTTTTTCTAACAGTTTCTGTGACTTTTGACGTTTATGTAAAAAAACAAAAAACAAACACTTGATAAAGTAAAAATGCAAGTCGGAGTCAGCGTGTATCTTTGGAGAGAAGCAAAAGTCAAGGAATCATAGAACACATCATTTCAATCAATAAAAGTGATGTCGGCACCTACGTTTGTGCCCACATTCTGTGTGCAACATTTGCCCAAGGCACAAATTCTCCAAATAATTTTGCGTTTGCCAATGATTTAATTCATTCCAAAGTCATTCAAGCAGCAAATAGTTCAAGATGTTAAGTCATAGATTTACATGTGGAATATAGTGAGTAGTTTGTGAATTTAATTTAGCTTTTTTTGTGCTTTGTTTGGCAGCATTTAGCAAAAGAGCAAAATTTTATTTGGAAACATTTGAGAAGTGACCAAAGCACCAATCATTTGAATTTCAAAACTGGGAATCAATTCATTTAATGTTTCTAAAGGAAACAAGACAGATCACTCAAACTGAGATTGCTGAATCAGTTAGCTTCTCTCTGTTACCTCGAAAAATGACAGCTTTAAAATTGCTAGAAAAACAGTTTTCTCTATATTTTGGCCTGAAAAGAGATGGTTACAGAAGTCACTTTGTTTTATATCAGTACCTCCCAAGAGAAAGTTCCAGTTTCAATGATTGTGGTTTTATGTCCCAAGTGGAGATGCAGGTGTACTGTGAACACTGCTAAGCTAAAGTCAGGAGAAACTGGATACGTAAATCAGTGACCATTCTCCTTATGAGTAAGGCAGCACAAGGTCAAACACAGAAGGACAATACAGCTCCTTTTACAAGAAAAGCTGTCAAGGCAAAGAACTCAGCTCAGAAATGTCTCATAATCATCACTACTTTTAAAATAAGAAGCATGTGTGTACTTATATATATATTTTTTGTGTACATGTTTTCACCTTGTACAGAATTAGTGGTGAAGTCTAATCTAGATTTTTTTATTCTAAGTAAGCTTGTAAGCTTAGAATCTCACATAACAACTGTGACAACTGTGCAAAGGCAAAGTAGTCTTAGATATACAATGTAAGAGACTGTTGTCAGGTATTGTTTTCTAAATTCTTCTCAATAGCAGCTGTTGCCAGGGAAACAGCACCGTTAGGGACTGGGTGCATTTGCAAAGCTTGCATTTGCCTCCGACTGCCTTATCATCTCTGTAAACACAGAAACAGCTGTGCAGCGAGGTCAACAGTGGACTATAGCTCATAAAAGGTGGAAATATGTGTGGGACTTATTCTTTGCAGGAGATAATTTACCATTTATTTATTTACCACTTTACTAGTAAGTACAGACCAAAGATGGATAATATTGGAGTAAAGTCTGCTTCCAAGATTCATAATCTATTCTGGAATGACAGACCATTTTAAATTTTTCACTTCATTGTCATAATGATAATATTGTTTAATCAGTTTTTAATTGTTACAGATTATTATCGTATTTGCAATATAAACAATATGAGGATAAAACAAATGATCATATAACAGTTTATGTCTCTATGTAATTCACTTGTTTTCAGAATTTCCCATGGTCAGCACAGATTGAGGAAAAAAACACAATAAGGCTGTGGATTTTTAAAAGACTCAATATTAAACAATTGTTAAATTATTTATGTTTTAAATAATACAGTGTGGGATCTACAGTATGTTAATTTCTTTTTGAAATTGTTTTAATATTTTCATGTAAGATTTTTAAAGAAGCCATTCACTGTTTTACCAACAGAGTTGTCTGTCAAATGTCATTCACGTTTGAACTGATATTAATGTAAAGTACAGAACAGAATGAACTGCCAGTAATATCTGAATCAACCCCACCCACCAACAGAGAAATAACCCAGTTACTGTAAGTGTCTATAACTAGAGCTCATCATAATACATGTTTTACGAATTTAAGACTTTAAGCCAAGAGGTTTTATTGATGAGAAATAAAAAGTAAAACTTACTTTTTTTATGTCAAGAACTAGATTTATCTTTTCCATATTCAAAGATTTTACATGATTAGACTTTTATAATGAACCTCAATATGAAACCTCAGCTGGAATTAAAACAGATCACCAGTGCATAGTACTAAATTTCACACAGACTGTGGAACCCAGAGTCAGTTTGAGGTTGAATTGGGCACCAAGCTAAATTTTATTTAGATGTCATCTTTTAGTTTAGCCCATCGCCCACTCATCACCACTAACATCTCTCTCTATTCAGACTTTACCATCTGTGAACTGGTCATTCAAGAGAAATTAACTGCAACACAGAATGCAATTCCTTGTATACTGAATTTTATTAACATCACATTTTTATAAATAAATATGGAATACCGTGTTTATTTCAAACTGTTCCCAGTTTTAGTTTCTAGAATAAATCTAAAGCCTCATGGACTCAGAAAGGAAAACTGTTAGAAATTATCTGACAGGAAGCTTTTTGATGTTTTATGTGTCCAATTCAATTGTAAATAGTTATATTTTTACATGTATATTCTTTCTTGTTGTTGCTGCAGATTAAAATAAAGTGTATTTTTTCCATAGTTAAGTTGAACATATAGTCATAATATTTGATTGTTTAATACAACTACTTTCAGAATCAGAAGTCAAAGAAATGGCGAAATATTGTACTCAGAAAATAATCTAACCAGGTGTCAAAGTGTAACCAGGTAATGATTGAGGTTTTATTATAATATGATCAAAACTAATTAAAACAGTATTCAATCATCTCAGTAATATTCTGTATGTTCAGCCTGTTACCCTGGAGTTAGAATGGGACTTGCTCTGTGGGGTGTTGGACATTGAAAGGGAGCAGTAGATGAACTTCATTACTACACATAAGAGAAAACCTGTTATTCTAAAACATGGTGAGCATCACTTAGTCCTGCAGACCAATCAGAGACATTTCACTACAGCTGGTGGTGTGATGTGTTGTGTTTCAGTAACCACACAAAATTGACAAGTATTTTTACACAAAAGTGTCCCAGACACAAGTGGCAAATTTAATAAATTATTATATTATCACTCTGCTTACATACATTTTAAACCATAAAGAATTTTTTTTATCTTCAAACACCTCACCAAATCTTGGTCAGACTGTTTTTTTTTTTTTTTTTTTTTCATGGATAATCAATTAGTGTTGGGGGCCCCTTGCTGACCTTGAGGCCCTAAGCAGCTGCCTACTTAAGCCTCAGGCCGGCTCTGTTGGGACCATTTTTTTTATTATTATTATTACTAGCTAGACACTCCTCTGCTATTATCTACATGTCCATCTCAGATCAGAAAATGCCTGTCAAAGCTCCCTCGGTCATATCAGATAGCCTTGTCTTTATTTAAAAAATGTATTGTTAAAAGGTTTTAACTTGACACTGTGTGAACATCAATGCTGCCTAAGGTAATTTATTTCCTTTTTTTCAGAATTTACTGTGTGACGAGAAATAAACATTTAGTAAATTTATGTGAACTCCTTTGTCAAATCAGTCAAATGTTGCACTTGTTGTCAGAGTAAAAGCTCGACTGCTGTAATCAGAATGAGTTGAGCAACCTTGGCGGCAGATGATTGATGGAGGGAGTGTGGCCTTTTGAAAGGGTATATATCACATTAAACCAGGAGTAATGAGGAAAGCTTGAACACGCAGATGTTTAAATGATACATAGTGTAAATTACACAGAGCTCAAACTGCTGCACAAAAACAGGAATGAGCTAGTCACAAAAATGTGTCTCTTATTTCATTTTCATTTTCTGTTACATAATCATGCACCAAGAGTCAGACTCACACAATACACAGGAGTTGGAAGCTGTGTGGGAAGTAAACATAATGATGTCAAATGGATATGAGGTACCTATTGACCTTTTTGCTGACACTGTAGTATTCAGACAAAGGCTTTGACTAATTCCTTCGTCAGATATGTCTAGTGTGGCTATAAATCTTCCCCTAATTTTATGCTATACAAATAACTGACCTCTTCAAATGGGACACCATGTCTCTTGAGTTCCATTTTGTAGCGGGAAAGCAAAAGTTTAAAGCAGCAGCACGTTCAGTAAGAAAAGGAAGAATACACTGGAAGTGAGAAACAGGTAGAGAAAGTGTATTCGCAAATCCCTACAGTCGTTCGTTTCTTCAGTTATCACTGTCTGTGATAAGCTAGCCCTGTCTTATCTTAAAACCCCGATAGGCCAAATGGTTCATCCTGCAGGAAGAGGATGAAATGAAATGGGTTTCACCACAGAGTTGATTTTAGGGTCTGCAATCCTCCCTACAACCAGCTAAGTCATTATTATTATCAATTTCATTGCTCTTTTTTGCCGTGCTACATCATTTTTACAAGTTTTATTCTCTAGGCGCTATCATAGCATAGTTGTATGAGTTGTTGAATTCTCTCAAAATTAAAAAATATCCCTTTTAAAAGTGGCTCACATCTGCAGTACAGGAGGAATAAACAAGTACTTTTGAAAAGTATGTGTAAGAGCAAAGCTGAGCTACAGCAGGAATAAATATGGGCCAAAAGCCCATTGAAACCCAGCTGAAATCTGACTGGACCCTGCTGATCACCTTAATATCCATTAACAAATAATGCAACAGCAATATGCAAGTCATCTAGTGAATGTCCAGTTCCCTTCTGCAGAGGGGGAAATTTAATAAATAAATAAGTAAATTGTGGATTTAGATTTTCTATTTTTTTTTTTTTTTTAGATTTGTTAAACATTTTAAACAAATGCATTTTCTTATTGGTTATTACTTTCATTTAGTTTTATGTACTGTAACTTAATTAGTACACATGACATGTTCAATTTTAGTTAATTGATATACAGTGAAGGCAGACCGTTGATGTAATAAAGAAAAATCACTCATATTATCTAAATTCAGTATGTTAAGAATAGGCCCAAACCTACGTCTGCCCTCCACCCTGGTGAATGTGGCAGCTCTCACTTGGCAATGTTTGCTATGAACAGGTGGCTAAGGCAGAAGGCCCACATTGTGTTTGTATCTGAAGCAGCTATTGTGATGATTGGAGATAATCTACAAAACACCCAAATCCCACATTCTCAAATACACAAACCTTTTTTTTTTATTTTCTTTAAACCACTAGTTGAAATTCTTTCACAATTTAAAAGTACAAAAAAAACAGGAAATTGAATAGTGGCATAACATGGTGGAAATTTATTACTCCATCACAGCTGAGGTAGATTGAAGAACTGATTCTGGTGATTCATCTTCTCCTGTCATTGAGCATTTATTAGGATTTAGCAGAGATCAGAACTACACACAATGAACACCAGCCTAGCAAATAATGTTGTCACTTTCAATCCTCTCTGTCCTGTAGAAAATGACAGGCTCTTTGCCACATAAAAGGAGTCAAAAATTTATAATAAACAAAACCCCCAGTGCAAGTTGTCTCAATACAAGAGTATTAAATATTTGATGAATGAAACCTATTGTTCAAAATATGTAATCATACCAGAACAACTGCTAAGATGCTGTTGACAGGTTTTGGTGTTACAAAGGTGTTTGGTTAAGTTTATTAGAAATCCTATTAACATTAATTAAAATGAACTTTTTGGATTCTGTCTAGTCATTTAAAGCTGGTTGTTACACAAGACTGCAAAGCTTTGCTTGATATAATATTGCTGTGATGCCCAATATGCTGATATGCTTGAGAATACAAGTACAATTTATATTACATCCACAGTTAATTATTTTATGATGCATTTTGTGAATAGCAGTAAAGGTAGTTAACATTTAGGCTGATGGAAGTCTTATCAAGTTAGATCAGCTTTTAAAATAAATTCATAAACTAATTTGGACAACATGGAGTTTAACATACAGTATCAGTTAAACTGTTCTTGAAATTTCAAGATAGGTGGAAATTTTACTTCTTGTTGGGTAACTGAAGTAGAAATATATTTAGAGTTAGTTATCTGGGGACATAAAATACCTACACAATTTTGTGAACACATGATATGCAAAATACTGACAGGAGGGGCTGGAAAGAAAAATAAGTACATACAATAGTGAAAGAATAACTTTAAATTAGTTTCCTAAACATATTTATTTATTTAGCCAGTTATTGTTGGATGGAATTTGATACAACTCAACTATTTTGAAACTGTCAACTTGAATATTAAGTAGAATTAAATTAAACCTAATCACGATTCAATGCAAAAGCTAAAACTTGTTTTGGCCAGAAATGCTTTAATGTGTCCTGTGATTTCAAAATTTAAAACGTATTATCAGAAAAACTAAACAAAAACAACCTTGAATTTGAACTTATTTTATGACAAGAGTACTTCAGACTAAGTTGTTGCATGTACTTCTTTATGAAAATGCATCTGCGTGTTTATGCTGTAATTAAATAATGTAAGACACTAAGCTGTACTGAACTTTCAAGAGGTTAATAACACCCACACAGAATTTTAAAGCCAAAAAAGTAACAACTTTAACCATAACACCAAACTCTTAACCTCTGCAGATTGTTGTCAATCAGTTCAAGTTGGATGTTGAACCTGAACATTTATCAAAACAAAAATGTGTTTAACAGCTTCAAATATTAGATAATATTCATGTGGTTGTTGAATAGTATGTGTTATCATCTTGAATACATATCTTTTGTCAGATCATTATAGAATCATGACACAATACAATACTAATACAACAATGTGGATATTTGTTTTATTTTTTTAATTCAACAGTCTGAAATGCAAACATCAGTGTCTGAAGGATGTGCTTGCTGCTTAGATACATGTTTAGCCTATAACAAACTCTGGCAAGTATGCGCCGTAGTTCTTTTTTAAAAGCTAAACAGAAAAGGTTGTATTGGCTCAGAGCAGCACTCTCCCTCGAGACAATATTTCAGTAAACCCATTTTTTAAATACACAATCCTGCAGAATATCTTACGATTCAGCTCTAGCAGTGGGCTCCCAAAATCATCACCACATTTCACTTTCACCCACACCGGCACTAAAAGAAGGCTATTATTTGCCAAAACAGAAACAATCCCACAGCTGTCTGGATTGGTTTGTGAGATCGAATGGGACTGAATCCAAGTGAATTCAATTTGGGGAGATTTACAGGTTATTTACTTTTTAGGTTAGTTTTTCCTTTTAATATCAACACTATTAATCAGTGCCGCATTGTGGTAATCTAGAGGGCTTCAAACACAACCTTGCAGCTGACAGAAGCCTCTCAGGGGATTCTGTGATAATGCAGAGTAATAAGTACTAAGAGCTCACTAATCACTTGGCCACATGATAAGACTATTAATCTTGCCGCCCATGCAGCTCGGCTCCAATGGACCACTGCTGTTTGCCAGAGAAGGAAATATTAAAAAGCTCTAACACGGCTACTGATCACAGAAGCAATAAAACATCTTTGCAACGATCCATAGATGTCAAGAACCTTGTCTATCCATTTCCAGTAGCCTGGACAACATCCTCCTTAGTGACGATGGATATGATTCATGGCACAATCTCCACTAATACGCTTGCGATCCGATACCTCAGACTGTGATGCTGTCATGACAAATCTTTTCTTTTACAGCTCTAATCAACATATGTCATTTGACCATATGATCCAATGAATCCCTGAGGGTTTAAGGGTGAGCAGAGTGTGATATACAGCCAGCTGATGGCAACATACATGCATGCAATACTTCATATTTCTGTCTGTGCATGGCAGATTGTGTGAACCCTGGCTATGAGGAACCTTTTTTGCATTACAACACAGGCCAAATAATGCAGTCTGTAAAACAGAATCTTAAAAAGGATTTTCACAAACAGACATGTGATGCTGTCATTTCTTCAATTTGCCATTTTTCATTGTTAAAATGAAAAAGCACTTGCAGAAACTATGTATAAGGTATTCAAAGCCTTTAAAAATGCAAGGATCACCTAGTGATAGCAGTGTTTAAAAAGCCTTGACGCATACATGTACATTTAACAGATCCATCCATACTTTAGTCTTGCCCATGTGTTCAGATACCAGCCAAGCTGGAAAGTACACACTTTTGTATTTCCATGTGCCATTCAGCTGAAAACTTCAAATCATTTTAAATATATCATGTAGGGACTTTTTGTGGCATTTAGATTTGTGAGAATTCCAAAAAAGATGAAGAACAGATACATAAATCTAGATTTACTTGTACAATAATGTATTTACTGTACCTTTCACACCAATTAGGATTGTGTGACGGTTAGAACACTGACTGTCAGTCCGTCACAGAGATTATCCTCTATCAAATATCTTAAAAAAAAAGCATTGATGAGCTGATAATTAATGTGATGCATCCAGTACAAAGGATTGATAGAAACATGCAGTACTTTGACTGCAAAAAACTATACATACAGTATGCAAACAAATACAAACACACACACCCACATCTACGGTATATCTACATAGTTACTCTCTCTACAAAAAAAAATATTAATAATAATAATAGGACATAAGGGTCTCTATGACACTGATGTATGTGGAGATATAGTTGCAACGATTGCTTAAATTCTACAGGGAACTGAAATATGTTTGAGGTCTCTTGCTTTTCAACAACAGTGACTACAAACAGTTAAATTCAATATTTGGTTGATGCACTGAAAAGAATAGTCTGAGATTTCAGGAAATAGGCCACATGTTTCTGTAATATAAAGACTGAATGTGTATTACACTGAAAAATATTTGGTTTAGCAAGAACTTTTCTTTTTTTATCCATAGATGGGTGGATAGATATTTTTAGATGTAGAAAGGTACAGTAGCTTCAAATTAATTGTAAAGGGGTTAACAGCAGTTTATGTAAAAAATGCAAATATTTTAAGTTATACTAAATCTAAACACACTCTAATCATTACAAATAGATTTTTGAAGTACAATATAGCTGAAGATTTTGTGCAGTTGTGTGAGATGAGTTAAATATATAATTACTGTTGGGTGATGATTGGACGTGGGAATTCAGGGTTAAGTGTCTCTTTATCCCACTGTCATAACTCACCTGTATATCTTGTATCTGGTGGAGAAGCCTTGCCGGTTCTTCTCCACAAAGTCGATGTACTCTGGGGAGTGGTGGAAGGGTCCCTTATCTGAAAGGAGCCAGTCCAGAGGTCCCCCAGGTTGGTCATTAGGGAGGCTGGATGCCACTGCTGTTGCTATTGCACTGGATCGTAAACACACCCAGCAATGAAGGCTGAGGCTGATGATGCCCCATAGAGCCATCAGCAATGAAGAGAGGAAGGGATGGAGGGTAGTGGTGGTGGTGTTGGGGGGGGTGTTCAGCAGACACCCGTCATTAGCTGGCTCCTCCGCTGGGATAATAGGGGGACCTGCATCACCTCAACATCCCCCAAACACCTACAAAAAAAGAAGAAAGTAAAGTTTAGAAATAAATGTGTATTTATCAAGAAAGACAAAACAAAAAAACCACATGTTTACTGTGGGAAATAAGTATATAACTGCTTGACTGGTAAATTTATAGAATATATGTAATAACCCAACAAGACCTATAGAACTGGATACAAAATTAAAATAGCTAATGTACATCAGGGTGATTTTTGACAAACTCAGGATAAAATTAACCATCTTTAAACAGGCAATATTAATAAAAATATGTTGTTCAATTTACAAAAATGTTTCAACTTAGTCATGAATGCACATTCAGATAAGTGAGCAAACATTTGAAGATAGTAATTGCTGCCCTACTCTACTATTCTTTCTTTCTTCTTTTTTGGAGGGGTCATTATCAAGAAAAAAATCCATTGATATAAAAATACAGCAATTTATGTAAAAAGAAACATGTGAATTTGTGCTTTTTCTGACAAGACAGAACAATAATTTTTTTTAGAAGTAATTAATCTTTTCTTGTAAGTAAAGAAAATGTAAATTAACAAAATTGAGCAAAATGTACAAAACTGCTGATTTGAGCTGCGAGATAGTTGCAGCCTCTGTGGGATTTGCAGACTGATGCAGAGATTTGCATGCACTAATTGTTCTAAACAGGTAGTAGAAGTTCAGCATATGATTATTATTTTTTTGTTTATTTTAGTAGTGTTTACTGTTTCTTTTTTTCATATGCACCTTCATTATGTAATATTTTATTTTAACACTTCAATAGATCTAATGAGAAAACACGCAAATTACCAGACAATGGAGGAACATGTATCAGACTTTATTCGGACTATTTTTAAGAGCTCATGTTAGTCTTGATCTTGATTTCAAGTGCTGTCAGTTAACCTATGTCTGTATCTGTGCGTTTTGGGTTGGTCTGAGTCCCATTACAGAAATCTGATGACAATCTGTCAAGTTAACCCAGCCATGTGACTGCATGTGGGTGCAACGGATTTGAAAAATCACTACACTCAAACAACATGGTTGACAGCATGCGCAGGATGCTCAACAACTGCCAGATTGTGGTAACGACACCAGGTTTAAAATGTTATATTACATGCCATTATCTGTTCATTCACTGACAGAGACAAGCAAGTAGGTTAATTATTGTGAGTTAAGCATGCAGGAGAACTTTAATTTAGTAGTTTTAATGAGATGAGATCAGCTAACAATTTAAAAATTGATTTCAACCCGACAACGCTCCTCAGACTTCGCCAGTCAGATCAGTCGGTGTGTGTGTGTGTGTGGATTTGGGTGGGGGTATGCACATCTGTGAGTTTCTGCATAATCTACTATTAAAATTTACGGTGCTAATAATTAAACAATAGGATATTTAGATTCCATTGCCTTTTTTATTCTAATCATGTCACATCAGTTTCAAAAGATAAACATTTTTTAAAGTCTAAACACAAATTAAATTCAGAGGGGCAGGTCTTAAATAATGATTCAAATCCTTAGGTCTGTCTGAATCACGTTACAAGTCTTAAATTGTGTGGAATAATCTGAGCTGTTCAAGCAATTTTCTTTTTTTTTTTTTTTATTTCTACAGCCACAATTTGACAAAAATTTTTTTTTCAAGTATTGTAGGAAACCAAGTCCAAAGGGGAGCACAAAGCAGTCAAGTGCAAATCAAATCTACAATTCTGTGACCCTGAAAAACAAATGTTTGATTTCACTGAAATAGTGAAATGTCATTCTTTTCATCTGATTGAGAAAAATTTCTGAGAATGAGGGAAACTGTGTCTGTCTGCGGTTTCATACTATTTAGAACTGTGATGCACATCTTTAATTTGTCCCTAGCTTATTCACCCCCCTTATCCTGATTGCAAATGTAAAATCATGTTGGAAAAAATCTTGCAAGGGAACACCAGGTAGGCTTCACTTATTCAATATGACTCAAGAAGTCTCATCTGTCAAGTCTGTGGTTTTCAATTGAAATTAAAACTTAATCTCAAGTATAGCACAAGTTTTAATGTGATATTAATTTAGTGCAATTATGCACTGCATTACTTTCAATTCAGTGGTGCCAGAATGAGTTGAACAAACCTTCCTTTTTCCATTTAAACTTTATTTTTTTTCTGAATGCATTAAGTGAGTACTTCAGTTCTCTCTGTTCATACTCCAGTGGTACTGAATGGTTTATCTGTGCAGAGACAGTGAGAACTCTGTCTTTCCAGCATTTCTGTTATCTTCTGCCATGCTCAGGGTTTGAGCTCAAGCATTTCACTCTTCTGTTTACATCCTTGCCCTTCAGCACCAAAGGGCCACAAAGTGAAGGAAGATGCACTTTGTATAGTTTGTCAAAATCAGAGAGAGTTATGGGCAACTACCTTGCAGTACTAGCTTTGACTACACTGTCCGTCTGTACTGTAAAAATAAAAATGAATAACAATTACTATATATTTCAGTGAAATTAGGCAGCAGGCTATATGTATTTTTTTTGTTACTGTCCACTTTTACAGGTGAACATCTTTGTGTATGTGCATGTTGTGTTTACAGAGTGACCTTGCACATAGAGGAATGTGTAGCATGTTAATATCAAAATTGAGTGCAGAGGTCATATTAAAAAAACTCTATAATCCTATAATTTCACAGGCAGCCATCCAAACGCTGATGCAGGAGAATGCTGGCATTTCTGTTTTCTGCACAAATTATTTGTGTTTATACTGTTATCACTTCCTCTTCAAACAACCCACAATCCCCCTCTGCATTCTCAAATACCTCTAAAACCCAATTTTATGTCACATCTTCCACAATTTACACACTTGCTGTGACAGTTGTTTCAGTAAACATCAATTGCTGTCAGTCTTGCATGTGTAGCTCATTTTATCCAAATAAAATAATCTGCAAAGCCTTTATCAGCTAAATACATGACATCAATTGTGTCTTTTAATTTTCTGGGAGAATATTATGTCATATTTTCAACCTTATGCACATCTTCTTTTCATCAAACAATGTTTAAACTGCTTGGGGCAGAAACATCATAATCTAGAAATACCATTTCAAAGGTTGAGAGATAGAACAGGAAGGAATATTCATTAAAAGCACTGAGCAAACACTGAGGCTCCTGTAGATCCACTCAAATATGATTTTGCACAACACATGCCAGTGATGGCCCAAGGCTGTTTTGACCCACTGTAGAAAAATGAAAGCTTTTTTTGTCATTGCAAGGTACTCTCAATGGAGTTGTGACAACAGTGCAAATGGTGGAGAAAAATCTTTCTTTGCATGAGTGTTATGAAGATTGCCATTTCCTGAACAATATTAACAGTAGAAGGCAGGATTTAACATCAGAATATTCAGCTGTGCTTATTTTGCACCAGTATCTGCTCTTTTTATCTTTCATTTATTTCTAACCTTATTGTTGTTAAAAGTACCTTCATAATAACCCTAAAGTAATTAGAACTTGAACTTAAATTATAATTTTAAAAGTATCATAAATACGTTTTTTCCAGCTCTTAAGTCATTTATTTTGTGGCCCTCAAGGCTTCTAACCACTCTCTTGTTGAAATGACTGTCAGCATGAGCACTCATGCACAACTCTTCAGCCTTGTCATTTGACAGACAATTGTTTTTCATTTGTATAAAAAAGCTCTACTATATTTGTACTGGCAACAACATTTTCCTTTGAGCAGTAAGGAAGCACAGAGATTGTAATTTGTCTTTGAAATGACACCAATGACAAGGTCTTGTTTATTTCTGCAGGGAAGAAATATCCATTTGGAGTAGTTTTTGTCCTGGCGGTTCAATACTAAAGGGTGGAGTTAAACAAATGGCCATTCAAATGATGCACAGCTAACGGTGGATCAGACTATATAACCCTGTTCCACCCACAGCTCATTATTATGAAAGATTATAATCGGCATGCAAGACTGGGTATCTAACATTCCAACCACAAAGTTATTTAACAAGTCATCTGTGATGACTCCCATCATATGCAAGCTTTAATGTTTTGTCATTACTTGACCTAAAAGCCCAGTAGATCAGGCGAGAACAAAGATCCCCTGTTGTCATTTTATTTTTCATGCCATTTATTTAATGACTGTGACATCACTGCATGGTGTATGCTTGACAGCAGTTTTTAAGAACTGAAAATTACACTAGTAGATTTCAGCATTTCACACTTTTACAGTTTTAATTACTTTCATCTTATGTGCTGATACAGCAGAAGGAAACTGATGAAAATTGTTTTTTAACCACACAATTTGATCCTCTTGTTGACATTGCTGAAATATATGGAAAAAAATATAATAAAAAAATTCCCCTCTCGCCACTGGGCGGTGTTTTTTCCCGTTCCAAGCGCGGGTCCTCTACCAGAGGCCTGGGAGCTTGAGGGTCCTGCGCAGTATTTTTGCTGTTCCAAGTACTGCACTTTTCTGGACTGAGATGTCTGAGGTTCTTCCAGGGATCTGCTGGAGCCATTCCTCCAGTTTGGGGGTTACTGTCCCAAGTGCTCCGATTACCATGGGTACTATTGTCACCTTCATCTTCCAAGTCTTCTCTAGGTCCTCTCTGAGCCCTTGGCATTTCTCAAGTTTCTCATGTTCCTTCTTCCTGATGTTGCCATCACTTGGTATCGCCACATCCACCACAACTGCTTTCCTCTGCTCTTTATCAACCACCACAATGCCCGGTTGGTTCGCCATTGTATATATATATATATATTTATAATATATTTGTATGGCAGTTAAAAGGCAGTGTGGTATGAAAGTGTATATTCAAAAACAAGACAAGCTGCATGAAATGTAGTCACCAAAAAAAAAAAATGAAATGAAGAACAGCTAAAATGAAAAAAAGGCCCAGGAATGAATCTATTCTCAAAACTTCCTTGAGGCTAAATGATTTAAGAAAGTCAATAAAGTGATGAGTCGTGGAGCCAAAGGCTTTTTTTATCACAAGCACTATGAAGGTCACAGCAGGAAGCTGACTATCTGAAACATCTGTCCGAAAACTCTTTGTTATAATGTGTTCTACTCTGACAGATCAAAATAAATGCAGAAACAGAAAAGAAAGGAAAATGTCTTACCACAAATGATGTCACATTAGTTAGCAGTTATGGGACAAAAAACTCCAAATTAAATAGCAAACTTGTTTTTCTATTTAAAAATGTATAAGTAAATACCTTTTGAAAGTGAAAACATTCAGTAGATTAACTGACTTCTTGAGTTCAATCAACAAACTAGCCTGTATTGAGTTAATTTTTCAATTGATTCTTTCATGAAGTGAACATCTTAAAAACATTTCGGATTGAGCTTTTTTACCTGTCAGCTATGTTTGTGATGAATAGATTTATTCGTCTCCATTCAATTCTGAAGCAAGTGTTTTTCTGAAGCACCTCCAGTATCTTTCTGTGACAGCCAGAATTACATGTTTCCTCTAGAGATACAGGCTACAAACTGCAGTGTTGGATCTTGACTCTCACGCTGTCTTGTGGAGGGTACAGTAGGCTTGATGAGATGCGGGGACTCCCACGCCTAATCTTTCTTGAGAATTCAGCATCCGTTTTCTTTAGAGACCAAGACAAAACAGAGCATTCAGCCTCTAAACATCTGCTCACTTACTGAAGGATGCCAGCACCATAATGGTCACCTATCTTAGTGTTGTTTATGTGAGAATATATCTATGTTTGTGTCCAGATCCATGACTGGAACACAGCACAGCACATCTTCTTTGTTGGCATGGTAATGTGAAAATTGAAATAGGCCACTTTTTTGTGATCTCCCACACTCAGAGAGCATTTAGAGGAAAACAATGGTGGAAAATTAGATGGTAGGGAGGTGGATGCTTTACAGAAGGGGATTTGATTAAAATATTTAATTTGAATTTTTCAACAGGGTTCATTTTGTAACTTGTCTGCAAGCCAACCCTTAAACCATCCTCAAAGTGGGGAAACAGGAACTGATAAACTTTACATCTTCCCCTCCGTGCTGACTAATGAGGTTTTTGGCCCAAATTAACCCAGTTATCTTCCCTCCTACAACTGTCAACAATACTTCTCATACCAGCACCAGGGGTAAAACACAGCCTTTGTAAAATTATAATATGACTGCCAGTTGCACTCATCCGGCTGTCATACAAAAAAAGTACAAAAGATGAGCTCCTGTGGTATCCTGGGAAGAAGACATCAAAGGCAAAAAATGTCACAATAAAACGCGTTCACATGCAGACACAATTACAAAGATACAAACACGCATTTATGATCATTACACATGGAAGCTTAAAGCAATAAGACTTGAACAGCAATACAAAGCTGCAGCGTGGTGGGTCAAACGAAAGAGTGTCCTCCCTTTAGAGTAGGTGTGGGAGGATATGTTTTCTGCACAAACAGTTGTACAGATTTTGCTCTGTGGACTCCTACATTTATTTTTGAACTTTTGAAGTTGTTGTGGATCCAATTAGTAATGGAGCTTTGCCAAATATGTTTCCCCAATCACTCAAGGAATAGACAGATGTTCAATGTTCATAAATCCAAGATGGTGCTTTTTGATTCTTTGAGACAACAAACACTAACTTTAAGTGTTACTTTTTCCTCATCTTAAGATAACTCAAAATTTAGATTTAAACTATAATGAATGTGTATTTTCTAAAAGTCTTATTTGCATGCAAAAACCTTAATAAATGTGCAGCATTTATTATTATTATCAAACAATAACAAGGTTTGCCTTTTAGACAGTACTTGTATGGATAAGCATATAATGGAACTTCTGTTTTAAGAGGATTGTCTAGCATACAAATACAAACAAACTAGTCTGAAATTTAGTAACATTTGCATTGTACTATCTCACTAAATCTTTATTGTGTTTTTTTTTTTAATGATGAAAACAATTGCATTGTCTCAAAAAAAAAAAAAAAACAGATCAAGACACCTCTGCTTTGCATACTGTGTGAGGTAATGCAGTGCAGAACATGGTGTCTTAACCCAAATAACCCAGAAGGTAAAACACGTATTAACCAAAGCTAAGAATCATTTGTCTTACATCTTGATCTCATTTGGAGTTTAGAGAAATAATTTTACAAAATGAAAGTGTTCTATAATCTATAATAATATGAAGCCATTCTTTAAGGTTAGTTAATGTTATTTAAAAAGTGCAACTACAACATGCTTGAGCACCATTATGTCAGACAACACAACCGGTCTGAAACTTCACTTGGATATGACCTTGAGCAGTTTGTAGTGCTCTCCATCTCCTGAGCCAGACTTGTCATAACTCCAGCCTTATCCCTGCCTTTGAGAGAGGTCATTTTAGCCAAAATATGGAGTATGACCCACAGACGAGGACCAAAAAATCCACCTCTAACTGAATGTCCCGGACAGTATTGAGGGTACAGCGAGGCACATGAAATGAGCAAGCAGCTAGGCTGGCTGCCACAATGCAGAAAAGACAAGCAGGAATTACAACATGCACAGCAGTAATGAGGCTTTGTTCTCTGATAAGAAAACAATTACTGCACTATGAAGCAAATAGCTCTTTGGAAAATTATTAAAATTCAGAATCAGTTGTACTGAACTGTTCAAATTAAGGAGACAAAGCAAATGTAAGTGTTCCTGAATGACAGCAAGCAGCTGGAAAATCCAGATTAGGAGCGGGCGTAAGTGAATAGTTATGTGTTAAAGATCTACACTGTTAAAAAGACACAATCAGTCACAACAAAAAAAACTAATCTGTCTTCTTCAAATAGGATGGAGTCCCATAGAAGAAATACCAGATGTGAGTGTCATGTTTCTACAAATCTGTGCTGGAACACCACTGTGCCACACTTATATGTTTTATGTAAAGAGTGCTTCTCAAAAATCCAGTCTTTTTTTGGACTATTTAAAAAGTGTCAGAGAGTCGTTTAAAGATGGATTATTGACAGCAAACTCAACTCCAAGGCCAACGCAGAAGTGTGTGAATTTAAAAAATGTAATCTTTCGCATGAGCAGGATGAAAAGTTGACAAGAAATAAGAATCCTTACAAAGAAAAATAAAATAAAATAAAATAAAAACTCTTATGTCACAAACATTTTTCACTGTGGTTCAGCACAAAACATAATCACTTAAAGCCCTAAAGACCAGAGTTTAACACTAAAATATAAAAATCCTTGCCTCAAACCAAATGTCCTTAAAACAAATATAAAGAATATATCATTATCATTATTATTATTATTATTACCTTTAATTAAATAGTAACTGTTTAAAGCAAAAATTTACTTGATAATATCCTTATTCAAAAAAGCTCAAGCTGAAGACAAATAGGTGAAAAGTCACCTTAAATCTTACTACTCAGACCTTAAATTTCTCACTTGTGTGATTTTATTTGGCTGCATATCACTGAGAGGCAGAGAACATACAAAATGTGACACTTCTATAAATCATAGTGAAACCCAAATAGATCTCGTCTGCTGGTGGCCTTGTGCGAATGGGGATAAAGGTTGATCTTAAATTACAGAGACAGATTCTTTTCTTGCTTTTCTCTCTTTTCAATTTTGTTTGTGTTTTTTTACACTAGCCACTGGAAAGCCTGCAAACATGGTCACTGTTACACACATGTGCAATCTGAAGAACATTTCTAAAGGTTTGTTTCTGTTTCACTTTGCTTAGAATCTATTAAATCTACCTGCACTTGCTTTGTGAATCATGTCCACAAAATAGCTGTGGGAGCACTGTTGTGTGTTTGTTATGTGATTCTGCAGAATTTTCTCAGACTCAACAATCAATTACAGTTGCCTTAAAAAAGGATTTTGATTGAATGCCCAAGTCAGTCTAAAATCCCTCAAAACTTTTCTTTGTCTTTATGATGATTTTTCTCCATCCCCTTTACTCTCATCTTCCCTCATTTTTCTGTACAGTCTCTGTCTCTTCTAGACTTTACATTGAAGTAAAGCTTGGTGGTTTGCTCATTATCATAAAATAATGGGCTGTGGACACTGAAAATATCCTCACAAAATCTAACCCCGAAAAAAGAAACTGTACAGACAACCTTTTTTCTTCTTTTGTATCTGTAACAATCCCCTTCCCTCTTTTTCTCCAACAGTAACTTCATCTATTTTACTTCTTTTTTTATCCCTAACTCCCACTTTCAATCAAGCATCAGTTTTGATCAAAGATTACAATGGTATGTTTTACAGAAACAGATGTTAGTCATCATTTTGAGGATTTGGAAAAATTCCATTCCCACAAATGCATCAACAAATCTTTCCCAAAATAAGCAATAGAGAACCATTTTACAGAACATTATTTGCATTTACTAGCTTACAGTGGCTGAGGGAGGAGGATGGCAGAGCTCTTTTTTTGTTTCCTGCTTCCCTCTGTTCTCTCATCTGCCATCAAACGTACAAATGATGCCGCATCCGGTCCTATCAGCCACCCAACACTAAGCCGTAAGAACAAGGAGCCCTCTCAGGCATGTAATTCCTGCTGCTGGCATTAGTCTAAAAGCCTAAAGACAGTTCACCACTCAGTCACAGTTGTCTTGCAAAAGTTGTTTTTTTTTAAGCTAAGTTTATCTCCTCTCCTGTATACACTATAACCAAAAAGCTGCTATTTTTGTACTGACCAACAAAACAACAAGGACACAAAAAGATTGCACAAAATGGTGTTTAGGTCAAAGTGGTATCTGAACTGTTTGAAGATGTGGAATCAGGGCATGCTTTGGCCTGTTCTGTTCCTCCTTTGTTGTAGTCCAGGTGACTAACACAATAAGAGATATCTGTCTTCATTACAGTGTGCTTTTCAGGCCTGGGCACAGTCGGGTTCACTGGTCTCCTGGGAGGGATGTGGACACTTCTGAACAGAAGCTCTGTTGTGGCCTTGTAAACAGACTGAGGCTCTGCTACTTCTATACAACACTAGTGTTGAGAAATATAGCAGTAAGTCCCTTTTTTCTTTCATAAAACTGCACAATGACAACAAGAAAAACATCAAATTGTCCAACCATTTTTCCACTCAGGAGGGTTTTATAAGCTCTTGGTCTATTAAAAAGTTAAATTTAAAATACTCCATAAGACACCTAAGCCAGCCTGCTGTTGTGCAAGTATGATTGCATTTAAAATGTTATTTGCTTTCTTTGAGGGCTTTTGGCTCATTATCACAGCCTCCACTGCTGATCTCATGAGGTTTCACTGATTCATGTTCTGCCTTTGAGGGTGATGCTTAAGGGTGAAACATATAATTACGAAATCAGTGGGACATTTTTTTTAGATTTATATATATCTCAGTGAGAGCAACTTGGTTTTGCTTCCTTTTTGGTATTGGGCAAATCCAGCTCTGTCCACACATCAGTGCTAGAGATCTCTCTGCAGGCGAGAATGCCAATACACCCTAAGGAATATAGATTAGAGATGTTTCTTGGAAGGGCAGATATAGGCTGCCAGTGTTGAAGTAAGGTTAGTGGGAAAAGGTAGATGAGAAGAATGAAAAGAGAATCTGTTCTCATACTGACAAGGCAAGGAAAGCAAGAAAAGTAGGTGTTTCTCAAACCTCCAGAAGACACAGTTTGAGTACATGTGCATTTATCTGAATGTAGTGAAATAAATAGATGAAGGTCTATGTCTGCACTGTGATCAAGGGTCACAGCATCACACAGATATGGTTAAGTTTGCAAACATGCAAAAATTGGACATCAGGTATATTGTTTAAATAATCATGGTGTTTACTTTTTGGTGACACAACTTTAGGGAAAAAAAGTTTACAAAAATAAAAAGAACTCACCAGGGTTTGGAAGAGCAAATAAAGTTTAACTCAGTATTTTCCATAATCTTGCAGGATCTCGGAGCTTTCAACTACCACATTGGCAAAGAAACTCATTTCACAGTTTGCTGGAATTCAATAGAAACTCCACAGAAAAAAGAGGGAAAGGAAAAACGAAATATCACTCCAAAAAGAAGAAAAAAAAAGAATAATTGTGCAGACTCCGAAATGTGGGAAAAAGTGAATCGCGAGCAAGTAGCCTGGACGCTTCTACATCAGTTTGAAACTTTGGAAAAACGCAGGATGGCAGTCAGCTTATCCCGGAGTAATTGGAGGTCCCTAAAAGCGGATGTACTGACCTTTCAGGGAATAATGACTTTACAAAATGAAATCATCCAGCAGGACATGGAGTCAAGAGGAGAGACGAGTAGTAAGAGGATGAGAGAGACTCGAGGAGCGCAGGAGAGATGGCGATTAGAAAATTAGCTCTAATGCTTTTTTCTCGATCATAAATCGTTGGGGTCCGGCATCGAGCAGATGTGATGGAATGCAGTTATCGGAAACGTGAACATCCGTGACCCAGACGTAAACTGTTAAAAAATCCCGTCGTGGATTCTGTCTCAGCCCCGATTTTTTTTTCTGCCCCTCTTACTTGGACCGCCTACTCCGCATCGCTGTGTGGAGGAGCGCAGGATCCAGATCCTGTAGGAGCTGTCGGCAGCCGATCGGCTCTGAACGGCTGACCAGGCATGGACGCCTCAGCTCTCCTCTGCGCCCCTCTCTCACTTTGTCACATGTTTAAAACACAAGTAGTTCTCTGTAATAGCTGCCAAAGGAGGGTGGACTGAGGTAGACGGCGTGGCGAGAATAATAACAAGCATTTTGTGAACGGTCATCTCTATTTTTCAATTTAAATGAAACACTGACCTGCGAGTAAAATGACATTGCCATTAACTTTAGTATATGTCTCATTTAATGCAGCAGTTATTTATAAAGACGTCAACAGTAAAAATAAATGAATTTTCCCCCTTAACGGTTTTGTTGGTCCACTCCAAAAGGCTCTTCCAGGGAATATGTCAGCATTTAAGTTCTTATCTGTTTGAGCTGTCACATTAGTTTGAGGAGAGAGAAGGTGTTGAGCGTAATGTTCAATCCTTTGCGGTCATGCCTATGCATGAACCGTGAGTCATTAAGTGGCAGTGCAGAGGCAGCTCTGCTTAAATCACCATGCAGCATAGATATGGCCACTGAGTGAACGAATAGATGTTGGCATTTTCATAATGAGCATGACAGTACACATTATAGCAGCTGGGATCAGTGTTGCAACTAGGCACATGATTTCATTTCAGATTGTACTGATTGAACAAAAAAACAAACATAAAAAAAAATACAATCACCATCCGGTAATGTAACATTTGAATCTGTCATGAAGGGAAGTTCAGCTGCATTTTATCGGCTCCAACTACCTCACAGAATTGAATGTGCAGCAAGGTTTGTGTGGAATCTGAGCAGACTGTCTGAAATCTTCAGTAAAATGGACATTTTACTTGACAGGTAGATTGTAAGCCCCTGGATAAAAGACGATTCTAGTTAGATTTTCCATTAATTCTCAGTTGCTATGCATCAGTGCGAAATACAGTAATGAGAAACCCAATGAGATATGAGATGAGAAATGGGAGTTAAGATGCAGCATCTTATACAGTTTTTTGTGGTGGTGTCTCTGGGTCACTTGCAATCTCATTATTCTACTGAAGCAAAAGAAAAGAAACTAAAACTAACCAGAAAGGACTAAAATTAATCTGTGAGAGCAATCAAGTCTTGGAGTTGTACAGACACAGCAGCCTCAGTGTGGTGCTAATTAACCCAGTTCCCCACGTGTTTCAGCGTCCGTTTAGTATGCTGTGCTTAGCTGGAACTGTCCGAGGTCCTGAAGTTGATTTATATCACATCCCTGCTGAGATTTGCATCTGATCCAGCATAACACAGTTTCCATTTTATATTATGAAGCATCAGATCTTTTCAGAGCAGTGGCACAAAAAGTGACATTTTGAAAGAGGAAAAAAAAAAAATTAATTCAACATGTTTCTTAAGTGTACTCAACCATCTGTTTGTCACGTTAGAAAAATGTCAGCACTGCCCCATTACAAACCCTTTGCGTCCCTGCTCGGTGGTTGGTGATGGGGGAACTGGAATCTTTGTGTCGAATAACTGCCACAATGTTCAGGTGATCAAGGCTCAGATAAGGGCTTTAGTGTTGATAAACCTAATCAAGAGTCTTTGTCTTTCACTAGATTACAAACCACCGACTGATTGTGTCTATTGTGTTTACTCTAATTAGTGAACAGGGAATACTTTCTAAAATAGATATGGGTCTTTGGTTTGACCTGTATCCTTTTCCCTTGATCTTCTTAGCTCTGACTCAATAAGAACTATAATTGTATCTGTTTCACTATTAAGCATTAATGACACTTATTAGCATATTAATGAGTGATGTCCATGAAATGGATCTCCATCATGTATAGTGAAACTGGAGCAACCCACTGGATTTACTGCCCCGGTATCTTTAATGAGCAAGACTGTGTAACTAATTTACACCTTAAGTACAGTGTCTTTAGAGGACCTGGGAGTATTTAGGGTTCATCACAGTCATTTAAGCTCCGAAGCTCTGTAGATGAGTACAGAGGAGGCTTCAGCAATAGGAATGATAAATCTCATATTTGGCCCTTTTCACTGTGATTTTTTAGTTTCTAATGACATCATTTTGTATCAAAAATTGATTCACAACCACCTTTTGGGACAATATGTGTTTGTGTGTGTGCATGCACATGCGTGTGTGAGTGTGTGTGTGTGTGTGTGTGTGTGTGTGTGTGTGTGCATATCTTAGTCAATATTTTTAACTTCCCATATGTTTTTATCTGTTCATTCAACAATCTGTTCTCTCTCTTTGTAGATCATCATGTTTCAGATTGGCGACCATCAGGCTTTTGTGAACTCTTAAGGTAATTTCACCACAGTCACATACAAGCCTAACTCCCCTATAATTTGACCTTAGCTGTCTTCAATATCCCTCAGGCAGCCATGGAGGACAGTTGATTCTGATAACTCTATTCCACAGGGCCTGTGAAATGAATTTAGGTCTGTTCAACTAAGGGCCCATTCATTTTGGTTCTATTTCATCGTCTATCATCTCCCCCAGAATACCATCACACCACCAGTTATCTATTCTATATTTAAAACAGGTAGGATTATTTGGTGCTTGCAATGAATATACCTCATACTTCATACAGATTACCTCAAGCTATCTTGAGTTTCCCTTCTTTCTATTGCTGCACCACAGATTCAGTATTAGAATATAAACCAGAGGCAGCAGTATCTTTGCCCTGTTTATTATGGTATACGCTTATCTCTGGAATCCCAGGACAAAAGGTTCACAAACAGAAGGAAGTTTCAAACAGCTTTAAGATTTTTTTGACAATGTAAAAAAAAAAAAAAACTTTGTTGCTTTTCATCACAACTTACTTTTTAGAAGATGTATTGCACTCAGTATTTATCTTAAAAGAAACAAACAAACAAAAACATGTTTCTTAAAGAAGAGGGGACAAAATAAGACCTGATTATGCTACGCAGGATTGATCCTTCAATCTTTCAAAAACCCCAATAGTATCATAACCAGTTCCCAAATGTACTCCAGGGTTGTAGTTCTATGATAAACAACATTTTGTCAAAGAGCCAATGTAAGACTTAATGATGACCCTGATGACTGGAGGAATTACTGTTGTACCACAGGCAGCAATATCAAGGTGAAATGACCTTGTAACCAGAAATACTGTGATAGCAATCAATGTTTTTATTGGTGATATCTATCATAGTTTGGCAGCATTAGCGCTTAACAGTGTAGCTGTTAATTGTGTAGAGCACTGGGAGAGATAAAAAAAAGAAAAAAAAACTTGGATGAGTGGAGCGAGTTGCTTCGAACAGGATTTAGTAAATACCAACTGCATTCATAGGGTCATAGTGTCCTAAGAAATCCACCTGTTTTTTTTTTGTTGTTGTTTTTTTTGTGAGCAGTGGATGTTTAGAGTTTTGCTGTTACATTTTAAATCTTAAATGGAAATTCAAATTATTGGATAAACAGACCTGTGACAGCGGAAATAAACTGTTTTAAAAGCTCAAATAAGAACATCACCCTGCGAAAAAAAAGTTAGCATCAACTTTACCTTTTTGGAATTCTTTGTTTACCATAAACAGAGAGCTGCATTCAATATTTTAATCTGCAGTCTTTGCTGCTGCAGTAATTTATCCACTTTAAAGACAAGGGGAGAAAAGAAAGACAAAGAACATGATGCATTCAAGAATAACAGTGATGCTCTTTACCACAGCTGGTATGTGTTAAAGATTTTTGCAGCACTGCCGACATTATGTTCTCTCATTTCTCTTCCTGGGAATTCGAGATGGCATATGGACACATCATTGGGCCTTTCTGTGCAAAGTATATAACCATAATGTAAGCCTTTCATTAAAAACCCAAAGAGCAAATAGCTTAAAGATTTCACAGAAATGATACACTGCTGTGAATGAAAAGGCTATGGCTTCTCCATTACCCATCCATCACATATAATGTACTGCAGATAAACTACCAGGCAGCAACGAGCTCTTGCTGAGAGGCTGACCTCGTTGATGAAAGCGAAAACTCCCCCACGGCCATCACAGCATACACTGCCCCCTCTTTTCAATACAACAGGCAGCCCTTGTCTGTGTACGAGGGAACTCATATCAACACTATTACTTGTTGGGGGTAGTGTGTGTACACTGACTAAAAAAAACAAAACACAATTTATCTCCACATGGGTTAGAGAGTCCCTCTACAGCTGCACTTGAGGGTAAAGTCAAAAGGCCAATCTCACATCCTGCAGCTGAGGTGCGTCTTCACCAGCCTGCATCTAACTTATTCAAGCAACACCTGGTTTCATTTCACAAAGACAGAAATAAATACATTGTTTTTGACAAATAACATCCATAAACTCTTACATGATTCATACAAATAATGATAGATTAATATAAGAAGAAAAACATGAGTCAGTTAACCTAAATAAAAACACAAAGGGAAAAGAAAAAGCATAAAGCCACAGGGAAACAGTATAGAGCTCATATTTGATGGAATATTTTAGATGTAGTTTTTACTGATATAATATCTTGTGGACTGTTATTACATCATATCACAGTGTTTATAATAATAATAATAATATGAACTCAAAAAGAGAAAATGTTCTTGAAGGTGTCTTGTACATTGGACTAAAAAATGGACTAATGGGGATATTTGGTCTATTATGCTAGCACAAAGTAATTGCAAAGTATTGCTGTCTCAAAACTGTCTCAAAACAGAACAATGCCATCTGCCGAGATTTTACCATGTGTGCTTCACATTAGGACATACAAATGGTTCCTAAAAGATGAGAACAGGAGATTTACAGAATTTCATGTATACCATGCAAGACTGATGACTTCACATGCAACAAAGGTGATGTCAAAGGTCACACTTTGATGCACTGTTCAGAGACTGTGGGGGTGCAGAAAAGTTTGCCTGTTTGACAGATTGCAGAAAAAATTGGATTTGCTGTTTTTTTTTTACTCTACGAGGAAATATGTCAGGAATATATTTTTTCTGTATATGATATTTGGATGTTGAGAGTCTTTATCAAAAACACTTCAGATTTACTTTATTTAAAAGATCAACTCATGGAACTGCATACCGGGGCTTGTCACACAGAGAATGCAGAAACCACAAAGTTCTTGTGTTAGAATGCATGTCTCTGTCCACAAACAAAAATGTTCTATTTATATCCACAAAATAGATAAATAAGCAAATAAATGATAACTGTCTGATTTTGGTCTAATTAATTATTTGAAATTGTATCATGGCCTATCCACAGGAACTTTGTCAAACAGCAGATGGGTGAGAATATTCTATTTTAAGAGCAATGTCTTTGATTTCTGCTCCTCTGCCATCTCCTCTGTTGTTTAAAGATTTCTCCTGTGGTGTGACTCGTGCACATTAACATTGGTGAACATAACAGAGGTCTTTAGCTGATTAGATGTTTCAATAAACTTACTGATTATTATACACCTTTATCTACCAGTTATTAATGCCTTCTGTCATATAGCCTGCCATTCTTCTTCTATGGTTTAGGCAGACTATGCTTCAAGGGCTAAACAACTAAACCCTAATCTTAATATAGTCCTAATATTATCTTATAAAAACTCTGTGTAGATAATGTATAATTTTCTTAACTTTGACCCATTTCTTGTTTCAATAGTGTGTGTATATTAAATATAATGGTTCATGATGATCAAAGCTTTTTAAATCATATTTTTCCATGATAAGTATAATTTTAACATTTCTGAAGGATGCAGCTACTTGACTGTTTCAACATCCCCACATTCACATTTACCATAAATCCTTTCATAGTTTTAATTTTACCTGATAGAACCTTAGTGTTGACATTTGTCACAACAATTATTTCACATTGAGCAAGTGATACTGCAATATATTCTCAGTCATTATACAAATTATGACATTTTCTGTTTGATTATTTATTAGTTATGTTTTGTTTTTGTAACTTTCTCATTGTGGAAGGTTTGCTGGGATTTATGTTTATGGAGATTTATCATTTTTTTCTTCTTTTGATTTCTGAGGTTGATAGACAAGTTATTTTGTTCTTTGTATTTATATTTGACATTTATCCTTTTCTACATTAAACAGCATACATTTTTGGCAATCCCTATTAACTTACACAGGAAAACTTGACATATGGGATGGAAGAAAGCTTGAAAATAGAGTAGCACTTATTTCAGTTTATTTTTTCTCATCCCACCTCTTCGTTTGGCAAGTAGAGAAAACAAACGACACAAAGCTGAGTGGAAGTCATAGCGATAAATTCTCAACCTGTACTTTGCGAGGGATTGAGTGCTGGGGAAACGCACAACTTAAGGCATGTGAAGTGACCCGGTCCACATTACCCCTGTCACTATCTGTATTTCCCAGCTTGGCCTGATAGATCCATGGGCCCTCTGCTGACAGAGATAATAGAAAGGCAGAAAGAAAGACTGTTTTGTGACAGCATTGGGATAAGCAGTGAGAAGTGGGGGAAAGCAGAGATGGGGGGAAAGTGCATGAGTCAGCGAAAGGTTTTGCAACAATAAAATTTAATTTACAGCTGGTTTCAGACAAATCTTTAAGCTCCGTCTCTATAAGAAGAGATGGTTGGACATTTGGAGGACGTTACAAATTGACACTATTTTTTGGGTCTACTGAATCATTCATTACACCTACCACTACTTAAGCTGTCTAAGTAGTGATGAGTTTGGCACAGTGTTGTCCACAGTTCATTTATCAAAGATGAACTGGCCGGTGCAGGATCTGCCCAGCCAGCTGTTGAGTCCACCTCTGTCATTAAATATGTCAAAACAACCAGCTCAGGTAAGGATCCCATGAATATGCATGCTGAAGTGTGACATTTATAGGTGAAGTAATATAAATGATCAATATCATGGGTTTGACCTGAGTTGAATTTCCTCAGCATCATACGACACTGTAATAGAGATCATGTTTAAAAAAAACATCCTATTCATTCATACCAGTAAACAGAAAGAGGCTCCGGGTGTATTCTGTAAAATCTGATTAAACACATTATTTAAAAATATAACTAAAACTTTGTAAGTGTCAGGACTTGGGGGGGTTGATCGTTTTATTATGTTCTGTGCTTTGGGGTTTTTCAGTAGTTGTTTTTTCTTTTGTTTTCATTCTTAGGCTTTTATTTTCCTTTGTCATGTAGTTTCCTGTTTTGCTTTTATTTTGGTTATGTCTGTACTTCCTGTTCTCCTCATGTGTCATTCAGTATCTTGTCAGCTTGTCTCTTCAGTCTAGTGTTTTTCCGTTCAGATGTTTCTTTTTTTCTGTGATTACTTCCTGTGTTTGTTTCTCCCCATGCCAGCAGCAGCGGCCGCACTCCAGACGCCAGGCGCCTCTTTGCTTCGCGGCTCCCAGGCCGCACTCCAGACGCCAGGCGCCTCTTCGCTTCGCGGCTCCCAGGCCGCACTCCAGACCCCAGGCGCCTCTTCGCTCCGTGGCTGCCAGGCCGCCTTCCAGACCTCCCAGAACTCCTAGACCTCCTAGACCTCCCAGACCACCTAGACCTCCTAGACCTTCACCACCCAGCATCAGCGGTCGTCCTACTGAAAGCTGTTTTATTTTCATTATTAAAGTTCAGTTATTCTTTACGTTGTTTTGAGTTGCTTCCTCCTGCATTTGGGTCCACCACTTCCGCGAACCTTGACAGTAAGTATATCAACGTGAGATTTATTTTGATTAGCTTTAATGACAGCATCATACGATGCTGTAATAGAGATCATGTTTAAAAAAAACATCCTATTCATTCATACCAGTAAACAGAAAGAGGCTACGGGTGTATTCTGTAAAATCTGATTAAACACATTATTTAAAAATATAACTAAAACTATGTAAGTATATCAATGTGATATTTATTTTGATTAGCTTTAATGATTAAAAATTGAATAAAATCAACCTTTTTCTAGTCAAATGTCACACTTGGAACTTGGTACTTTTTGTCTTTATCATTTTTCTTAAACATTTCTTGTTTGTCTTGCAACAAATAACTTCAATGGTAAATGAGTTTTCTAAAATGTCAGTTTAAACTAATCCAAAACTACCCAAATTATCTCCATCACAATCCAAGCTGATGAAAATCAACCAAATCAATATAGTTGCAGACAAGTTATTGAGCCCTTAAATCTCTCTGGCTTCCTCACTACCAAAAAATCCTGTTCACTCTTTCACAAATGTCAAGTATGTTTGTTGTTTTTTTATTTGTTTGTTTGTTTTCGCAGTTATGATTGCCATGCTTATTATTCTATTAATTATTGGTTATCTGCTGCTTTCAAAAGATAAAATGACATTTTTCAACAAATTTAGTAACATATCAAACAATGTTTGAACATTTTTAGAGAGTATTAAAAGATAAGTATTGGTAAAAATAAATCATCATATTGCTTTAGAAAAAGGTACTTAGCAGTCTGAGTCAGCAAAATAGGATATAAAAATCCATAGTGATAAACTTAAAAACAATTAAAGGCCATTGGTTGAAACAGGTCTCTGCTTCAGTTTAATAATATGCCTTTCTGTTTCACACATAATAATTAAGATGCTGAATAACAATCATTTGGCTTGCTCACAAGGAAAATTTTCATCCATCAACATTTATTTATAATCTGCTTTTCTTTGAGTGTTTTGACTAATATTTACCTAGAAACAGAACCAAGAGGCCAATCCCTGCATGGCATTGTTGTTCTATGCCCACAACAGGCAAGGGATTTAAAGCCCTTTAGACACAGTGATTGACAGCCCTGTTAAATTACAGAGAGCTACCAAAAGAGGCCTCTTCCCTTGTGGTTTGACAGGCTGTAATTTTCCCTGAAACTGGTGCAAGCGTTTCCCTGTTTGGGAGCCCTAATTTAATGGTCCTAAAACACCCCTGTGCACTTGGTGCAGAGCAAAAACCAAATGTTGCTAATGCTGAGCTATTTAATAGAACTCCAGCTGTTTGGACCTCAGAAAAACAAGCAGTGCTGAGAAGGTAACATTCATCTCTGTACATGTCTTTCACTCTTGTTTTCAATCTCCATAGGACATAACGTTATTATTTATGATTGCCATTCAAACTTTATAGTTCTATGAGGAAAAAAAATGTATATGTGAAATGTTAAATAAATAAAACTATAAATAAAATTAACTGTGTTGAAAATCATCACTTGAGTGAAACATTATTGGTTTTAGTTATTGTTTACTTTTCCCATCATGTGAAACTACACCTCTCAGCTGAAATTAGAAAAAAAATCAAAGCGTTTGCCATCATTTGTGACAGAAGGCTTTGTTTGGAAAAAGTTTATTAAAACAGATTGGAGAAAGATTAATCAAGACTACAATCACAGGTGGCCTAGAACCCTTTTGTCCACATTCTTCTAGTAGCATTAAATCAAACAGTCCTGAACCAATGCTGACCAGATGTGATTTCACACTAGAATAAAAAGCGGATCATCTGATGTCTTCCAAATGGAAACGAGCCAAATAAGAGAAAAACAACATAAAAAAAAAAATGTTAAAAGAAGCTTCCGGTGCTGTCTGACTTCAAACTGGTTGAACTGCCATGAAACAGTACATTTCTCAACACAAGATTAATATTATTTTATTTGTCACTTTGGCATTGGACAGTTTTAAAAAAACTTCTTGTGAAAATCTTTGTAAAATACTTATTTGTTGGGGTTGTATTACAGGAAGCTGTAGCTAAAGAAGGAAGAGGATACAAGGCAAGACACTGAATCCCCATATTCAAGTATAGGGGTGAACGTACTAAACAATGCTAGAAAAGTATTATACAAATACCGACTATTTAACATTAAATGATGGGTCACCAAAATGCTTTAGAGTCACTTGCAAAACTCCACATCAGAGATGAGTCTGAACTTTGTTAACATCAAAGTAATGTAGGTCAATAAATTTATATGCTTTATTACTGAAACATCAGCTTTGTAAATATGTGGTATTTGAAGCTGTTTAAAACAATTCCCTATTTTTTACATCCAATATCCACTCTTTTCCAGTAGATATCTGATGAAATGAATGCTGTATGCTGACACGTTGGAATCGGTTGGAAACATTATTGAATCCACTTTTGAGGTCAGATAATAAAGGTCAAATGAGAGACCAAGGTAGTGCAACCTTTAGCAACATAGCCCTAGCTGATAAAACAGTGTGACACAGTCATTCAACGGGCTTTATACTTTACATCTTTGTCTGAGAAATGAGCCAATTGGATCGTTTGAGTCTTGATGTCATAAACAATCTTGTGCCTAAATAATTTTATTCACAAAATGAAGACCAAGTTGACAGTTTTTTTGCGACCCATGTAACTGTGTGACAAAATGTTCAGCAAAATAGAAGCAGAATGCACCTTTGAGATTTGTGACTCTTTCAATTTTTTAATATCCAGCCGATGTCCTGATAAGAAAAGGCAGGTGAAATTGAGAAATATTGCCTTCAGTATGGTAAGTGCGGTCATTTAACTCAGAAATACGTTGGCACTTTTCTCAGTCAGGCATGCTTGCTATTGATTCCCTTAGGGCTCCGTCAGTCATGCCAATAACTCCACTGTCATGCAAGTTACTGAGAGCCATCCTTCAGACCTGATGCTAAGACAAAAGAGGAAGAGACAGGGCTATGGGCTTTTTATCATTCCACTTTGAAGTATTTGTACCATTGACGCTGGTGTGTATTTACAGGACATAGGAACAAGTGACTAAGCTGACAAAAACAGTTTTTCTGTCCAAAGTAAACTACTTTTAGAAAAACCTAAAACATTAGACTCTGACAGAGTGATATGCAAAAAGGCTCATGCAATGGGGTAAAACAAAGATCAGTGGGAAATACAAGGCACTCAAAAGACAAACAAGCTGCTTTCTTTGGTACAATACACAGTTTAGTCTCACATACCATGTAGTTGTGTTGGTTCAAAATTTGTCAGATATTTGAACTTTAAAAGCTCAGTTTTGTTGATTTGCATGTAGCAGTCATTATAACATTTTGGTAATGGCAGTCTAAAAATCTAGTTGGCTCATTTTGTGGTTTTAAATTAAACAAAAAGCATCAATCTATCCACCCATTCAGTCATACAAACATACCTTTTTTGCTAGTTAATAAAAAAAAAAAAACATTTTTGTGATAATTTTCCGTTGACATTTCTAACATGGTTTTAATATAGTGCTGGTTCACTAAGCTCCTGCCATCATGCACTGACGTAAAAAGACCAAGCTAGATTTGCTAGTAGTTTTTGACCCAGGTCTTATTTACAAGTCTGTACAAATGTAATTCACATTTGCTGAAAGCTTTAGCAAAGAGAAAACAGAAAGAGCCCCAAACAGCCAAATGAATATTTAAATATTCCAAAACCATTTTGATGGATGAGTATAAGCCTTTGTTTGCATTTTCTCTTGCTTGCAGTCAATTGTGGGTAAACACGTGGTCATTGTCTGATTGGTTTGCTAATGTCAAAACTGTCCTTTGATACAGATCTTAAATATTCATAAGGGATGTTCTGAAAATTGTGTTAATTCACCATTAATAAGTTGCAGGGTTGTTATGTGTCATGTCATCTAACAGGATGGTTCAGGCTGGAAAACAAGAGGCATAGATTTCATTCCACTGCCAAGAAGGATTAATTTTGAGTAATTATCAAGACTATGACAGTGCTTTTGAGGAAAATGTATTATTTTTGATGACTGATGTTCTGATGGCAGATATAGGACTCAAATGAAGACCAGGTTCCAGAAAACATAAATGAAGCAGTTTTAATACTGGTATTGGAAAATTTATTGTGGTAAAATATCATCTTACAATAAAATGTTTTAAACTCTAAATATGTCTGCACTTTGAATAACCAAACATCAGGATCACTTTCAGAATCTGACAATTAAAAGACTTGGAATGTATCCAAAAGGCGATATTACTGGAATTTTTATCTGTAGGAAACTTCACATGTTAGGGGAAAAAAAAGACAATGTCTGATGGTCTCATAACCTTTATTATTCTTTATGAAAAGCAGCTGACTTTTGATTTTCATTTTCTGCCTCACAGAGTTTTTGAAATAAACAGATATAAAGTTATGTTCCTTTGTAATTGTGTCATTAGGTAATAAAATATGCTAAATAATGCTAAAACTCCAAATGGTTTTCTTCCAACTGTAACAACAGTTAAAAGTAGCTTGAACAAGGTTTGTGCTAACAAAAAAAAGTTATTTCCAATTAGCCAAAATGTTGTACTGGATTGATTACTGCTGTTATTGAAAATTACCGCAAACAAAAACTGGAGAAAACCCCAGAAATATAATGTTCATTTTATGCTTTTGTCCTAAAATTAGGTATATGAAGTTGTGTCTGTGGTAAGAAGGTAAAATACTCTAACTCCCACAACTTGTATTTTATCAATAAAGTTGCAGATGCTCAGTGGTAATCTGTTATGCTCTTGTACATGAAATTGAGTTTCTGCCATTTTCTGTCACATGCACTTACCCAATTACATGAAGTTAAGCCAAGGATTCAAGATATAGATGGGGCCCACATAAACGGTTCGAAGGCTGATTTTGCCCCAGCAGGAACTGTCATTACTGTGGACTCCTGCTCAGAGCCTCAAGCCTTAAACAGTCCTTAAACTGAAAATGCAAAAGTGGGAAATTAGGAAATGTCAATCACTGCCTGACAACTATCAAGGGATTCAATTGAAGTCTGAAACAGCCTTTGGGGATGGGGTGATGATGGAAGTGTTTCCTCTGTCACACTTCTTAGTATCAACTCATAATGTGTCCATCCCTCTCACTGAAGTGTTCTTGCCCAAGGTAATTCACAGCAAGTCAAATTTTGTGTCACCTGGTTTACCTTAAAATGATGGTAATAAGAAACTGGATTAGTGTATAGTTTAAACTGGAACTGGATAACTAATTATAAGAAATCTTGCAAAGGTTAGGTGAGCTTAATGAAAACATGAAATTTTGGGGAAGTATTGTTAACGTTAAAATGTGTGGTTTTTTTCTACATCTTTCAGAGAATATTTTTGCAGTTTACAACATATTACTGCAGATTTAATGTATTGGTACAACTCCGTTATAAATTCTGACAAATTGTTTGACTAATGACACTAAGAAGTCAGAAACTGTGTTTCTAGACATTAGAAAAGAGTACATTCAGTATTATATATGTGTGTGTGTGTGTGGGTTTGTATTTCTGACCTCCTGGGGACCCGTTTCCTGACTTTTACTATCTTTCTGGGGTCCGAGGGTTCTTGTGGGGACCGAAGCCTGGTCCCCATAAGGGGGACTCCCCTTTTTAGGGTTAGGGGTTAGGTTTATAGGTATGGTGTGAATAGAGTTTTAGTTAGTCTTAGGGTTAGTTATAGATCAGTAATGGTTAAGGTTAGGAAAAGGGTTTGGGTTAGGTATAAATCTAGTTACTAAAATCAATGGAAGTCAATGGACGGTCCCCATAAGGATACCAAAACACACTTGTGTGTGTGTGTGTGTGTGTGTGTGTGTGTGCGTGTGTATGTGTGACACTCTGGCACAGCTGGACATGGTAATGGGTTAGGAGAAATTAGATTATGTGTCAGGAGCCCAATCCTATTCACACCTCTCTATCTAAAAGCTTTTCTCAGAAACAGGCTCTTCCGTGGTGCAGACGGAAATGAACTTGCATAACATGAACAACTTTTCTTTTGGTGGAGAAAGAGGGTGTTCTATGATATAAGCAGTTGCAACCTTTTTTTAAAGTTAACTTAGAAGCTATATCTGTAGTATACTTATTTCTGAGACACTTGACTTTGTCATTGGTGGCTCTGTTGGAGGATAGAAACATTACAGTATAAAACATGTCAAAAGGAAAATCTATTATAGTTCAGGAATATAAAAAAATAACACCATTATAGACAAACTATGTAACAATGTTGACGCAAGAGGAGAACCAAAGTTATGTGATACTAAGAATTTCCACTAAAAAGGTCAGTCAGTAAGGTCATGGTTAACTGACAAAGATAAATCATAGGTAAAGGATAAAATACTAAACATATGTTGAAGGAAAAGTAGATAATACATAGCAACACATATTTAATAAACAAACAAAAAGCTGGACGTAAATCACAGCAATTGCAGGAAGTATGAGTGCAGAAAACCCAATACCATAATACATTGTTTAAAGTACCAATATTTAATGGAAAATATATATAATACTAAAATCGATAGAAACAAATTGAACATAATAATGGCAAATAATATAAATAACACAAAACATAGTAACAAGAAGCTATAACTAAGAGGCTTTAAAAGAATCAATGAAGAAAAATAATACACACAAAATTAGATTATGACCTGAAACATTTTATTTTGTCAATTAGATGGCTGTTCAGTTATATCAATAACCAGCCATGTATTTCACAGAATTGTATTTTTATTTATTTAATTATTTTTTGGGTACTTGCTGCAGTGCGGGTAATGGATTTTCACCTCACTGCTTATTGATCTGCATGCAAACACCTGATAAATGTAACATGACAAAACATTTTCTTGCTTCCTTGTGTTGACAAGGACCTTCTGAATGCACCATTAAACAGCGACCCATTGCACAATGACCTGTGAGAGTTTTTCTCAGCATTAAACCTGCCTGCCTTTCTGGAGTTGGGTTTTAACATATTGACAACAAGAGAGGTTTTGAATTAAAATGCAACACAATGTTGGAGTGCTAAGCAGAAGTCCCCAAGTCTCCTGCTGTGTTTTTTCCTACATCCAGTCTTAGGCTCCCCTGTCTCGGTTGTTTCTAATTAGGGCCTGCCTCATTATCCCTAATGTACTGAGGCTGAGTCCTCAGTTACTTCGATGCTGGAGTCTCTCTGGCTGAGAGCAATGATGGAGCGGTCCACATTTCATACAAAGAGAAAGAAAAACAAATAATCGCAAAAAAATTAACTAATTTAGAAATTTGGGTAAAGTCAACCATAGTGCTTACAAGTTTTTAGCTCCCATTTTTCTAGTTTTTATATACAAACCTACACAATTTTCAGATATACAAGGTATTAAATGTCATTAAAACCAACTGAAAACACTTGTTTGTTCATTAACTCTTACAGTGTAGATGTATATTAGTCAAACTAATGTCTAGTGTGACATCAGTTACAAAGTGAATTCTACATGTGCACATAGCACAAAGACACATGCACAGGTCAATGCGTACCAAGGAAAGAAAATTTGAAAGAAGTTGTGACACAACATAGTTTACATTTGGAGATCATTGAGACCAAGAAGAAACCATGTAGTGACTATAGTTTTGTTATAAATCATTGCATTTTTGCTTCCTTTCATCCTACTTTCCCTCTGTCCCTCCCTCCACCCTTCCCTCCCTCACAACTAAAAAGGCAGGGGGCAACAATTATGGCAAATTTTATGGAATTTGTCAGCTTGAGGCCATCACATCTGCTGCAGCTTAACTTTTCCAAAGTTGCCTCTTAGCTGCAGAAATCTGTGGAGCTCAACACATTTACAGTCCCTGTACCAGTCATTTACCAGTGGTCATTAGCCCATGTTGATTGTTCCGTTGTTGCTTCCTTTTCAGCAATACCATATCAATTCAAGTCTTCCATTTAGCCACTACCTTTCCTCTCTCTGCGTAAACACTTGGCTGAGTTATATTTATTCATTTTACTGACTGCTGAAGAGAAATGAACCAGAGCATGTTAAATGATTACTGAAACACACCAGTGTTCACCACTGATGGGGTCGGTAAGCCACTATCCCTGCTATTTATCAATAACAACAAGCAACAGTTGTGGAAAATAACCACTGAGCTCATTTCTGGTGTAAGAAAAACAACATTTGAGAAAATTATTTACTTGTGGAAAAATAATTACTGAAGCAGCTTTTGAGGATTTAAATTTAAGATTGTCACTGTACAGCCAAGGAACAAATAATCTGACTTGAATGTGTTTTTGATACATTCAACAAATGTTATTTACCTAAAGTATATCATTGTTCAATGAGTTACAACGTCAACACACCTGAATTCAAATTCAGTTTAATAATTATGTAATGAACCTGCAGTTGCCGATGGGAAATCTTGCAGTTCAGATCATTACTTGTCTAGTTAAAGTTTACCATTTATTAAAGGGATAGTTCGGTATTTTTCACATGAATCTGTATGGCATCACCGTCTGCAGTCTTGTGCAGACACACTGACTTACCCCCGACAGCGTCCTGTGAGCCGAGTTTTCGTCCAGTTTTGGTCAAAGCGAAAGTAGTCACGGCAGCTGTCCTGGGGTCAGCAAAGTAAAATGTTTTACTTCCCAAAACAGTGTGTGTTCGAATGAGTGATTTATTTGCATAACAAAACCCTGGTAGTCCAAAAAGTCACACCTTGTAATTGCCTGGGACTACTTTCTCTCAAATGCGATCAGTGCGCGCTGTCACTGCTAACAGCTGTGCGCACTAGCCAACAACTTTCATCAGTTGTTCGACAGTGTTTACAGAGAACCGACCTGCGACGCTTACGAGCTGGTTCGAGAGCTAGAGCGAGAAGTTCATCAGCTTCTAAAGAAATATATGTTTATTTGAAAAAATGGTGCGCACTTGCGACTATCCAGGCTGTACCAACAAAGATGTGAGTGAGTTTCCTCACACATCGGGTCCAGCTGGTCTGGGACGCTTCTTCCAGTTTATTTTCGGGACGTGGAAAAAAGTCACCCGCATTCAGGAGCGCAGGTAGATCATTATTGTTTGTGATGCAAACAGATGCAGACGCGCCGGCCTCCTCGTCAATTGAGAGGTCTTGCATCTGTGGCATAACGAGGTCCCATTCGTGGCAACAGTAGCATTCCACCTCGGTCTGCATTACCTCGCACTTGAAACACGTACACCACCATTTGTCCGTCACCCGAGGTCTTGCAGCTCCAGCTGCGGCTTCACCTTCCACCTCTCTGTCCACCCTCTCTCTCTCTGCCCGTTCTTCTGATGAATTTCAGCATCCGTATTTTCGGGTTCATATAGATATCCCCTTGGTTGTGTGCTGAAATCAATGCTTTCATCGTCGCTGTAGTCAGACATGGCGCCGTTAACTTCCCAAACACTAAACTAAGTGACTGAAACAGGTAGCCTAAGCTACCTGTCACCTAGCGGTTGCAGTGCGCACTGATCGCATTTGAGAAAAAGTAGTCCCAGGCAATTACAAGGTGTGACCTTTTGGACTACCAGGGTTTTGTTATGCAAATAAATCACTTATTCGAACACACACTGTTTTGGGAAGAAAAACGTTTTACTTTGCTGACCCCAGGACAGCTGCCGGGACTACTTTCGCTTTGACCAAAACTGGACGAAAACTCGGCTCACAGGACGCTGTCAGGGGTAAGTCAGTGTGTCTGCACGAGACTGCAGACGGTGATGCCATACAGATTCATGTGAAAAATACCAAACTATCCCTTTAATCCAGAGAACATTCTATGATGTTAAAATCAGACTACATTTAACTGTGCATAGAGTGGCTAATGAAAACACAGCAGAATTTCAGTATGTAGGGTTTTTGCAGACAGCTATAATGCAGATCTTGTACAGTGACAGAATGTGCCTGATAAATCCTCTGACTGTGAGGGGAGCTGGATTTGGAAGCACAAGTGTGTGAGATCATTTGCATTGATTATGTCACAATCTTGTTATGAACAGCCAGTCCTCAGAATTAACTTCAGTTCTGGTGCTTTAATTATTTTTTAAATATCCAGCTGAAATGAAGTCAGGAGTGATCAATATGACTTCGACTGATTCCATGTAGGAGGTCGCTCATACTCTTATTTATTTTTCCTACAGCATCGGCAGATGAATTTTACAAAAGGATCCATACCCACATTGTCTATGTGAAGTAAAGAATAAACTGTCTGTGTCCTTTCTTGCATGGTTTCAGCAGTATTGATGAATATATCACAGTGTGTTTAGTCAGAAAGAACTAATCCTCCTTTTTTATCTGACTTCTTTTCTGATGGAGCTGAGTGCGATGACCCATGGTAAACTGCATATTTACAAGCAGATTTGTGTGCTGATACATATTAACATATAAAAAACACTCAAAACCAAAATTCAATTATTATATCTGATCTGTTTGAGGTCATGAGAGTCACTAAAATCCAAAAAACTGAGTGGCGTGCCTTATGAATACTACTGTTGGTTTCAGCTGCCAACAGTAGTTATTAATTTATTTATTCATTTATTTTTAATCAGCTGCATGTGTGGTAAACAGTATCTTTTGTCAGTATTCACAGAAGGCTTAGTGTCTGTATTTTGTCATTTTAAGTTACTTATGTTTATTGCTTACAATATTTCTGATGTTTGGTAAATTAAATAAAATGCAGTGGACTTTATAAAAATACAGATTAACTTTGAATTTATTTTTATGTCTTTAATTGATAGAGGTATATGCTAAATTGAACAAAGTAGTTTTGAAACATTTATAACTAGCAGCTGTCTTATTTTATTTTGTGTCTCCTGTGCTCAACATTACCTGATTATAATAATGTTTAGAAGTTGGAGAAACACACATGCCCTCAAGGAGACACTGGAATCTGATTGCACTTCAAAGGAGGAACCATCTGTGGACTGCGGACTGTTATGATACAGGTCCAGGAGTCTTTTCTGAATACTTCCCTATTACCTGGTGGCTCAAAGCCATGCCTTTGCATTGAGCAATTATTCACTGTAAACAAGCAGTGTTTAAGGAGTACGAGTGCAAAGAGATTGTTTTGCTTACTTGCTGCTAAAGGTGTGGATAGTGTACTCCCAAATCATATATAGGAGTGTCAATGTAAGTTAGTTATTCTTTTTGGGGGGTGCAGCCAGTCTAAAATCACTAATGCAATATTATACTCTTGTTGAAACATTCTATAGTTATTTATTGCCATTCAACCTTCTGCTTTACTATATATATATATATATGTATACATTTTTTTATGAAAATTAATTGTTGAATCAACTTATCATGAGCAGACATATACTGATGATAAGTGATTAAATATTTTTTTATAAAAACATATTTCTGCTTGTGACAATTTTCCTTTGACCTTCTGGAATATTGTTTAAAGAAATTATTTGTTTAATTCTTTAAGTATTATGGTGTCTAGCAGGTGCAAAGCTCCTTGTTGTATATCTAATAAAAGATGACTGGGAAATTGTTTTGGTTTTATGATCATACATCTTACAGTTAATGCTGCCTATTGCTAATTTTATGATAACAGGGAGATCAAAACAGGAACTTGTTCTCATCTTTTTTTTTTCTTTGACACTAGTGTATGAGCATTTTTAAAATTTCAGGTGTACTTGTTCCATTTTTTCCATCTCACGAGCACATTCCTCAAATTTCTCATCTTTTTTATGTATAATTAGTTTAATGTATTGACCTTGGTTTGTAAAGTAAACATTAAACAAACTTACTTAAATGTTGACAGTGTTTTTTTTTTTTTTCTTCTGGACAGATTAAGTTTGGAACATGAGCTAACAAGCTCCCATGGTGGGAAATGATGAAGGACTGTTATTAATAACACAGCATGCACAAGCCTGGGGAAAAAGGGCTCTCATTGTTGTTTTTTTTTTTTTTTTGTTTCTTTTTCTTTTTGGAAGCAGGTTGCCATCCTATAGTGTCAGCTGCGATATGCAAGTAAGGAAGCATTTTTAACATCTTCTCTTTCAGGTTCTACAATACTTGAGTATTTAGTGGGTCATCTGGTTTCAGCACCCCTTTATATTTACAATTCCTGTTTGAAGTATCCACAACTTTTATATTTAACCCACAAAAAAGACAGAGTTATTTCTTATTAGAGTTGTAATACTTGCTTCCACTTGCTAAAAAAGAGTCTTTTAATAAAAACTTGTAATTGATATTCAAGTGTTGCATTGTAAATATTAAATCTGTTCCTACAGTATATAAAATAATTTTAGAAAAGAAATAAACAAAAATTAAGGTTAAACATACGTGACATGGCTTTACCCTCAGGAGTGTATAAATGTTTTCTGTTTGTTTTGTTTTCTTCATTTGTTTATTTATTTCTTTACTTATTGTCTGTCGGTAAGATGAAGTACAAAATAAGCTCATAAATGAAATCATGCAAATAAGATTTGGTGGGTTTTGGGTATTGTAGAGGTGAATTTTCATGACTTTAGCTTGTCAAATTTCTTTTCATTTATCTTTTTTTATTTCCATGCTGAGGTAATTAGTATAATTGGAATTACTGATGTTTAACAAAACAAAGCTACACAGCTTTGCTTAAGACAGTCACCACTGTCCTGTATTATGTTGATGACAGAACCACAGCCATTGGACTAGTCGGCAAGCTGATGACTTATAAAGAAAGCAAAGACAACTGAAGGAGAAGGGGATCGGGACGGGGGCTGGGGGATGAGAGAAATAATCACTGGGAGAGAAATGCGCTATCCACAGGGGCTCCTGCTAATTGCCTCGCTCATGAGTTTGTGGGACATGTTAGTTGGTTACTGGATCTGGATCCAGCCCCGCTGCCTCAGGGGTGCTGCCATCTCAGCTCACCAGACAACAGCTCAGTTTGACATGGACTTTTTTTCTTTCTCCTAGCTGTTGTGGCATACCTCCCCTTGAGGTTTCCTCCCATCAGAAGTGGCCTGGCTGTGATGGATTGGCATCCTGTGAGTGTCAAACTGCTTTATGGCTCTTTAATGAGGCAATCAGGCAGAAGAAGCTGTCGTTTCCACTGCCACTTTCAGTGGCTAAATAGGAAATCAAAACATGTGATGTTTTATAATAGCTGTTGCCCTTAGACCTCTTTAGCCTGGAAATTGTATTTATAAAGCAAACACAATTATGCATGAGCATATAATTTCAAAGATAATTTTAAAAAGTTATATGTCATTTTTATCCTTTTGTCTCAGCACAAATGTTCTTATTTTACTTTGAGAAAATGTACTACTGTTGAAATGTGTGCAACATCAAATCTTCCTGATTAATGTGGAGTTTTCGCTCTCAATATTTTGTTGATATATTCTAAATGCCTTGATAAATATATAACTACTCATACTTGTAAATGTTCTGTTGTCTTAGTTTATATCTTCTGCTTGCATTTGAAAGAAGACAGTGATATTATGCACATGAAGAAACTAGAATATCATTTTGAAACTAAATAACTGGTTGATCGTATCAAAACAGCTAATCTTAACAATCTTTCAACTCAGAATATTTTGTATTGGTTGTAAATCAGCCTAAATTTAACTCTACCTATGTAAACAAATCCACCAACCCACTCCTACAGATAAAATGTGTGCCCATGCACAGCTTACTCACATAGAAGTAAAATTAACCTTGTTTACAAATAAATACCCCAATTATGCATAAAAGAAGATACAGAAGCAAGCAATTATTCAAACAGTGCCAGCTTTCCCCACAGTAATTTGGTTGTGCAAGAACTGCATTCCATAAATCAAGACGGTGTAACATGTTTGTCTCCAAAACAAGCTACAGCCTGGTGAATGGTGAAGTATCTAGTCTGACAAAGCAAGTCATAATTAGAAAATACATAAAGGAGGATTGTTTACCATAAAGTAAGTACTCGTAGTAGTATATGTTTCTTTCTGTCTTTGCCTAACATTACATTTGTGATTTTATGATATAAAGTTTACACCATAACTAAGGAAATTTGTGTTGGGGTGAAATAATTCTTTGTTGTGACAATGCTTAATAAATCTTGTAGTGTTGAAAAGCCTATTTATTTTTCCTTAATGGCCCCACAGTTGTAAGGTAAATGCATTTGTGGGTTGAGCAGCAGTGCTGAGTAAGTGGGTTTACCCAAGAAAGACTTGCAAAATCTTCCCTGCCAATTTAAAACAGTGTATTGTGCCATTTACTTTTGTGTGGTATGTATTGGATTGTCTGATTTAAATCTGAAAAAACAAGACATTTAAAAGATTTAACCATTTATCCATTTAATAATCTGTGGCTTCAGTATCATGTAAAAGAACCATACAGAGCCATTTGTGTTGGTTACTCTGGCATGAATGTTACACTTATTGCACAAGTGTCTAATAGGAGGTTAGGACTGCAGGCTGGCCATTCCATCCTCCCCATTTACACATTTTGGAGGTAGTCTCTGATAAACCCAAAATTGTGGGGTGAGCATTGTCATTTTGGATAATACAATTGGTCTTGGATTGTGGAGATATAGGACCTCCCATGATTGCAGAATCCCATCTTGGTATCTAGTTGCACTGAGGTTGCCTATGATGGTAAGCCTTGTTTTTTTTTTTTTTCCAGTAAGGGAGATGACATGCCACACCCTCTCACTGCCTCCATGAAAAGCTGTGTCTATATCACTGCAGTTGCTTCTTTTCCACATTGGCTTTCTGCAGCCTAAAGCATTCAATTAGCAATTCATTGCTGAGGGCCATCCTCCTGATGTACTCCTGGATCTTTGTTGTTTCATCCTGTACAGTGGCTCTGATGCTCAGAATTCCCCAGCCACCTTCCTTCTGCTATAGCTTACAGTCTCAGCATGCATTATTCCAGGTGAAACATTGCATGCATTGAGAAGAACCTTCTTTGTTTTGATTTATGTCTTTTAGTGCTTCATCTGTCTTGATTATCACACCAGCAATTTATCCAGCCATTGGCAGAACACACTTGCATATAGTTAAGACTTTGATTGTCTCCTTTAGGTGGCTCTTCAACATCCACAATTATCTTTACAGTTATTTGGCTTTGTCTAACATATTTGAGGCCAGTTCTTCATTACTATTTGCCTGAAGGATCACAAGGTATTCATAGCTGTTGCAATATTTTGTTATGTTGTGTGCTAATCCAAAATAAATTCAACTGGTTGATTTATTTTTATTTTATTGCTTGAACAAACTGGTTTATTAAAACAAATATCACCAGAAATGTAAGTATTTGTTTTGTTTCTCACACATTTTCCAGATAATTGTACAGTCAGTTTTCCAGAAATTCACACATTTTATGTTTTCATGCATGTAGTAAGTGCTTTCTCCATTGTGAACACTGTCTATTTGGACTCCCAGTAGGTCTGAAGATTTCTGAAGTCCATCTACATAATGGGTAGAAAATATTATTTAATGATAAAACACACTGTTAACTATTTTAAGAACACTTAAAAAAAAAACGAAAAAAAAAAACATTACATATTATTTTTGGCTTTTTTCTTAAAGCCCAACAAAGCACATACAGTACTCATGAAACGTACGATGTTTACAGGGTGAATATTTCACAATATTTTTGTCCCAAATCTTTTCTTACTCAGTTTAGAACAATTGAAATTCCATATTGACAAAGACATAGTAAAACACACATTTGAGTTTAAGATGGGTATAGAAATAGAAGGCCTTCTCATAAGCAGTAAGTTCCACTTTTTCATTCATCTTCATAGTTCAATGACTGGACATTAACAGTGTACTGATTAGCATTCCTTTCTAGGAAATGTGCATGGCAAGAACTGCTTGAAAACAGAACCAATTTCATGCTGCTTTAACATCCAGAGAATTGTTTTAATTCTGAATAAAAAACTGTCTCCAAACTGCTTCAGTGAGATGAAGACCTTTAATGATTCTGGGACTGAATCCAAGGTACTGAGTTGAACATGAAGCTTTCACATATTGTATGCTTTCAACACAACACATATGTGATTCAGTTGGAATTATCTTCTAGGTAGAGACATTTTCTACTTCTACTTTTAAATATCACCTTGAGGATTTACCATTCAATTATTTTCATTATTTAAAATGAGTTTGTGTCATAATAAAGAAACAAGTAATCAACACAAGTAGCTGTTGATTCCCTCTGGATTCTGCATTGTCTCATGTGTTATGTATCTATAGGTTTGATGCAAGCAGCAGATACTTCTTAATCAAGGAAAGAGGAAAAAAAAACAATTTAATTTCAAAAGAAAATAAACAAAACAAATAAATAAAATAATAGTTGTTCATAATAACTATTTAATCTTATTTGTAAGTAAGCACCAGAGTTACATGTACCTGTCAGTTTACTTATTTACTTAGTTTTGTCTATCAAAAATGGGCTCTTTTCAAAGAGCAGACAGCTTTCTAACATGTAGCTTTTAATACGTAGTTGGTATAACACCTCTTTTGAAAACAGTTTTTTGCAATGACCAGACTCCATAAAGTCTTACCATTGCTCCTATGTGGGATATTTGTGCAATTCTGGGATGATTAATGTTGATTACACAGTTTGGAAACAAAACACAGGCGACACCTGGGGTGCCATTTGGTAGGTGACCCAGTAAAGTCTTATAATCAAAATTTAGTAAGTGCTTTTGTAAGTCAATTTATTTATACTGACGGTTCATTGCAGGTACCCACTAAAATTTCGAGTTTGTTTTAACAAGTTGATGTCTGTCCTCTGGCTGTAAGCTTAGTCATTTCACTTGCCTGTTATCTAACATCATTAGACGGTGCACTAATATTACTGGCACACACACACGCACACGTATATAATATTACAAATACAATTCCAAATTTTTATGCAGTCAATAATCAATGTTATGCCTGGTCACGAGGGCACTGTGTTGAATATGCATTCCACCTGGTAAACAATGAATTTATTTATTTATTTATTGGATTTGTGAAACTGCGAAACACTTGCATCTAGGAGGGCAAAAAAGTTTTCTTTACTTCACATAAAAGTGTCTGTTAATAATCACACTGGGGATTTTAGTAGGTGAACTATATCATTTATTTTAACCTGAGAGAACTAATTCTGTTTTTTCCAAAAATGTACACTCTGTCTTTCTGCCTATGTTTTGGATCTGTATAACCTTCCATGTTAAAACTGTTGATGCCTGTTGGTTGCAAAGTATAAAAAAAGGTTTTCTTTTAAACTGTGTAAGTGTTCTTTATCCAAATATGTATTCATTTTTTTTTCTGAGTTTTGTGTTATGTATGATTTATGGATTGAACTGCACGTAATCCATAAGTTACACACGATATTGGCAATAATTTAATGTCACATAGAACAGAAATCAGCATTGTGACACCAAATATTATGAGCGCTCTAAAATTATAACAAAGTACATACACACAGTTATCAATGTTAAAGAAAGTCAAAAAAAGTGTTTTTTTGTGTGTGCGTGTGTTTAGTATGTGTGTGTGGGTGGAGGTGAGGTGTTGTGTACCCTTCAACAGATAAAGCTTCTTCAGTTAATTTGTGAGTCCCCCCCAAAAAATGTGTGTGCAGCTTAAGTGTGTAAATAATTGTTCCATTAGGGTCCAGAAAAAAATGACTGATAGATCCCAGATTTTCTAATTTGTTCATCTAGCGTCATTATAGCTCACATGTTAAAAGTGAGCTGTGGATATTGGTTTCTTTTGTTTTCACTGATTTAATTTATTTTATGTCAGTAAATTTAAACTTGCAAAATTTTTGTGGATAGTTGGGTGTAAGAGGAAGTGCAGACAAGTTAATCAGGTACAATATCTCTCTTTTTTTTTAGTACACATTTTCATGTAGAAGTAATTAGCTATTTGGAATCTTGTTTCTTTCATATTTGTGAAAGATTTAATGCACTTATGGCTCCACTGCAATATATCATGAACGTTAAATTCTGGACAATAGCTCTGCAGCACTTTTATTACTGAGATGAGCTGTCTAACTTAGCTCATTTCCATCCAAATGTCAGCTTTGATTAATCACCTCAGTGAGAGCCCTTCACCATCTCATGCATCTGCCAAGACCTAGCACAACCATGCAGCGCACCAGCTGACTGTCAATTGGGCTGTCTTCACTGGCAGATTAAATGTTGAGAATTTACAGTATGAGCAACAGTGAGAGGATATTGAAAAGATGTCATCAAATTAAATAATTACTGAGATATATTAAAAGATCTGAAAATCCAAACTCAATTTGTAGAAGTTAGTAAATTTCCTGGGATTGATTGACATTTCTGTCATATGTCATGTTCCAATAACTGTTTATCAATCTTCCATCAAGTTAGAAATTGAAAATACGTTTAGTTTTTTTTTTTTTTTTCCATGGCTTGAATTCTCAGAGTGAACTTGTGAGATAGAAATGATATACAATATGATCATTTGCTTATAAAATGAAAAGTGAGACCTAAAGATTCTTTAGCTGTCAAACTCATTTTTAAAGACAGTTGTAATAATTGAGCTTCATTACAGATGATTGATTACAGCATGAATTTTGATTTAATATATGCAGATGTATTTTTGGGCAGTTCTCTGGGTCTTGTCAACTGGCTTTGTTTAAAAACTGTAAAAAAGATTTTAGTAACTTAATAAATCTTAATTTGACAATAGATTAAGCAGCATTTTTACTAGCTGTTCTTTTATCAGGTTGAGTTCAGGAAGAGTCAACGGAGAAGGGACTAACAGTGAAGAACCAAGCGGTAAGAAGGCAAGTATTTTGTTGTAGACTTTGTTTTCCAAAGGGAGCTGCCAGTGGTTGGAGAGGTGAATGAGGGAAATCAAACTTCCAGAGGCAGGTGATTAATTTTTCTTTTATTGAAGGTAAACAGAGAGAGGAAGTTAATAATGGTGTCATAAACAGGCGGCCTGGTGAGGGACATTGTCCAAAATCCAAACATTTCCAAAATAGAAAGATAAGCCAATAACAACATTCCAATCTGAGATTCAAATGAGTAAATAATGTATACAGACATAAGTCAGTCTTAGGTAAAAGTTTTTTTAGTCCAAATTAATCCAAATATAGCATCGTATTATTCCCTAATTTCAGCTGTCTGCCAGTTTTAGCCAGATCTCAGGACCTGCTGCTGTTTGCTTATTCTCCTGGGGTTCTAGTGGAAGACATACATCTGCTTCAACAAACCCACCGTCGTCTGGACAAAGCAGGCAGCACTGTCAGGATCATGTTGTTTGATTTCTCCAGTACATATAACATAATTCAGCCTGTTTTACAGTGTAAAAAACTCCATTCTTTTTCATTTTGTACACCTCAGACTTTCAGTACATGTCAGAAATGCTCTGGTGACTCTGCAGTTGTTGGAGGATCAGAGATGGCCAAGAGACAGAGTCCTGAGAACTGGTGGAGCCCTTTGTGTCCTGATGTGGGAACAATCATCTCATCTTCAATGTGAACAAGACAAAAGATATGATTGTGGATTTTAGGTAGAGCAGCAACATGTCAAAACCCATTTCCATCATGGGAGAAAATGTGGAGGTGGTGGAGGAGTATAAATACCTGGTGTTCACCTGGACAACAAACTGAACTGGAGACACAACTGTGATGCTGTTTTTATTAAGGGACTGAGCAGACTGGACTTCCTCAGGAAGCCTAGATCATTCAATGTTTGCAGCAAAATGTTGAAGATCTTTTATAAGTCTGTTGTGGAGAATGTGATTATGTCTGCAGTCACCTGTTGGGGGCGGAGCATCATAGCAGGTGACATAAAGAGGCTGGTTCTGTTCTGGGGACTGATCTGAAGTCTCTTGATATGATTGTCCAAAGGAGGATGAAGAACATGATGGAGAACCCTCATCATCCTCTTCACAATACACTAACTCAAGAACAGAGTGTCTTCAGTCAAAAGCTTCTTCAGATCCAACAAAGACCACTACAGGAGATCCTTCCTGTCCACAGCTAGAACCCTCCACAATCAGTCTCTGAAGAAAGACTCAGTTACAACATTTAATGTCTCTTCAGGGAATAATAAAGTATTTTTTTATTGAATTTGAACTGAATTAAGGTTATGAGTTATTAGTCAGGTGAGTCCGTATTTTTCTTAGAACTTATGGTTCTAAAACTTCACGCTAAGTATCCAAGCCCATATTAAAGAACCAAATTTAAGCAATGTCTTACAGCCTTAGATATCAGATATCTTCTAAAATATTTTCTAGAAAGAAAGGTGGTTTATAATAATCATATTGATTTGAGATAATGTGGACTCAGGTTTGTGGGAAAGTGGGGTATTGTTCTCTTTTTCTTTGATAACATGGTATAACCTTGGGCTTCACTCATACCATGCAGCCTTTCTGCATATTTCATTATGTTAGTGCTTACAGTCTGAAGTACAAGGCTGAAATATAAAAGTTGCAATAAACTGTAATTATCATTCAAGAACTGAAGTTACTGTTTTCAATGCAACATATGCAAACTTCAACTAAGCATCATGAAACACTGACATTTTTTTCTGTACAAGTCAATGTCCGATTGTCATGAAACTTTCATTTTGTTCATATTTCCAGTCTATCTCACAAGGAAATTAACTATTTTTATCATAATACCCAATGTTAACTCTCCTAAAGCATAGGCCTCCAGAGTTCACTCAAGGATTTGGGCTCATCTGCAGTGTGATAAGAAAGATAATTAAGAAATATGTCTTCAGAAATTCCAAAGTTTAAATTAGATTTTTTGCAAATTAAAGAATGTGTTCTCATCTTCAAAACAAATCTTTTTTTTCCCCCTCTGGCAATTCTCTATAGATATCCAATTCTAAAGTTAAAGAATAAAAATATTGTTTTGTGACTACAGCTAGGCATAAATGAAAAGGTCTGAATATGTGCACAGGTAATTGTAGAGCTAATTACTGTCAACTTCAACAGATGGTGCAATGGAGTAAAAACTGATTACTAAAATTTTTTGGCAAAGCTCCTGTACCACATTTGTTTTAAAATTGTAGAATTTCTCAGCCACCCACATTTTGTGGATGTTTGCAATAATGACGACTAAATGACAAAGCCCTTGGTAAAGCCTGAGTAAATAATAAAATAAAATAAAAAAGTCACAAACACACCATCCCTGTTTAGCAACTTGAAAAGACAAACACTATGAAGAAATGCATTTGTGATGAATACTACAGATTTATCTTTACATATATTTGTATTTATAGAATCATTTTTTTATGCACTAATGAGGGTTATTGTGCTTTAAAAATGATTCTTGTTGTAGCTACAGTATATGGCTTCAGTAAAACAAAAAAACAAAAAAAACAGTCTTTGAAGTTAGTTATTTGTATTTAAATTTTGTGTATAGTTACATATTTCATGAATGTGACAAAATATATGCATAACTGTAACTGATGTTTGATTTTGTGGCCTTTGCCTTTGTGTAGGCTGATGCTGAAAGCCTTTAAAATAATACCAGTGCACATTACATCACATGAATTTAAACAACCAATGATAGGCTGCTGGTAATAAGGACAGATACTACAAACCAGCGCTCTCTCACTTATTCATTTTCTGCTCATGGATGTGGAGGTTTGTACCTTTCTCAGCAGTCAGTAGGTAAAAGGCAGGCACACCCTGAACCAGTCCTCAGTTCCTCACAGGGTCAACACAGAGACAAACAAGACAAACCCTCAGGCCACACTACCCTCCAAGGTCAGTTTAGAATCTCCATTCAGCCTAAGGTACATGCATTTTTGTCTGTGGGGGGGGTGGCGGAGTACCTTGAGAAAACCCAGAAAGTTCTCCACACAGTGTAAGCCCCCAATTAACTCTACTACCACCACAGTGATATGAAGCCCTGAGGAGCAGCAGAGAAAAGTTCAAATATTGTCTTCCATCTAAACTCTCAGGACTGAACTACATCATGATCGAAGCTCCTGAGCTGTTTTGTTTTTACCTTACTGAGAAGAACGCACATGTAGCACTTAAGGTTTTATGCCACTTTAGTGCCCAGGCTCTTGACTGAAAGATTTGACATCTTACTTTGAAAAAGAAAATAAAGGGGAAACAATTCTAAGTATTCGGTACCTCTTGAAAGCCTCAGACTTTCTTGAACAAGGATACAGTTCATTGTTGACCACAGAATTGCAGTAGAAACAAGTGGAACTTGTATTTTCATGTTATTAGTAGTTGTTTAAAAGCATCTCTGAAGCCAGTGTTGGGAAAACAAATAATTTTCAGCTTGAATTATAAATCTGTACATTATCAGAATTGCCTTTAATTCATTTTTACTCCCCCTTTAGCTCTTACTTTGGTCTTTATTAATGATAAATTGTTCACTATTGCTGGCAAATACACCAATGCAGAGTTATTTTCTGTGTTTATGTTATTATTACTTTTTTGTCAGAGAACATCTGCCTGTGGCACTTGGACAGGCTACAAAGCATGGCTATAAAACTCAACTAAAATGTTCTGAATTCAAAAGGCCCAACACCCAAACTATCCAATTAGTGAGAAGGAAGAGCAGCAGTGTAATGCTCTGAGGCATCATCAGGCACCTTCTTTCACATTAATAATTGTCTTAAAACAATGTTAATACAAATGTTGATTAGAATGGCGTATAAAAAAATCTAAATATAAAGGTTTTGTGACACAAATTATACTCTGGATCACAGCCTGTCAAAGTAAAGCTTATTCACATGTTCTTTAAAAACCTTCCTGTCACAGTTTATAATACACTTGAAAGTGTACATACACTTTTCTTTCTTCGCACTGGAGCCACACATTGTTGTCATGTAAGGTATTGTAAAAATTACAGCCTGATGATAGAATTTTGTTTTGGGTGCATTTTGAGGCATACATAATAAAAGCTTATTTTTTTTTCCATTCATTTTGCTGTAACCTGGCAGCTCAGCATTTATTCTGGTGAGAACATTGTCATTTGTCAAAATGATGACAAAAACAAAACTAAAATAGTGTAAAACACTCTTCTAAGACACCTTCAAAGAGCTCTCAAAGTCTCCTTTTAATAAGCGCAAAATGTTCTTTCTGTTCATTACTTGTTCTGCTTGATGGGACGTTGCTGTGAATGTCTTTCAGATTTGTTAGAAAAGCTTTAGAAGGACATCTGATGATAATTAAAGACGCTTTGTTTCTTGTCAGACATGATGCTGTCAGCAGTACAAATAGTTCCAGTAAAACAGTTAAAAAATGTTAGTCTTCTTCTTCGGTGTGACTGATTCTGCTCTTTGTCACCACAATCACTGCTAGATTCAACTGAGGATTTCTTATTAAAGAAACAAAGGACATGTGTCTTTAAAACAGCTTTCTAGCACTACTCTCGCATTAACAAAATAACTATTTATGAAGTGTGACTGAATACTTGTGTCATGTAATTTTATTTATTTGTTTATTAATATCCAGCCATCAGAAACTTGTAGAGACTTATAATAAAAAATGTAAAGCAATGAGACCAAAGCTCTGCTTTCTAACTGCATTTCAGCTGAGTTGTATTATGTTTAAAGCATTCATGTCTTGAATAAATCCATCAGTACCCACTTTATGACATAAGGCTGTTAATAAAGTTGTCAATTAACTTTTAATTAAGTCTCCTCTGCGGCAACTGATGAAGGATTGAGAGGCAGGTCAAGCAAGAAGCATCACAGCCAGCTGTAACCCATTGATCAGACACGGTAATGCAACACTAGCTGAAACAAGGCTGCTGAATTTTTATACCTCAGAAGTTTGAATAAGATTATTAAAATCAAACAGTTTTCTTTTATATATTAATTTATTTATTTATTTTGTTTTCACAACTATGCACCAGTAAGCTATAAAGTACAAATCTGTCAGGATCCCATCGTAACTTCATGTAACACTCTTCAAAGAATTGTAAAATCCCATTTTAACACAGTATACCAAATCATGATCTTTAACTTCCCCGTTAACCTATCTAGTTTGACACACAATACTTAAAGGTACAATATGTAAGAATTAGATCTTGTTGTCAAAATGTAGTCCCACAGATCATGTAAAAAAAATAATAAATAAACAAATAAAAAACTGTCTGCTCCAAGCCACTCACCCCCTCTCTGATTTTTCTGCTGGGCTGCCAGTTCCAATGTTGATTCTCATTTTGTTTCTCTTGTATTTGTTCAATTTTTGGGGAAGGATGCCATGGTTTGTTAGGTTTACTACAAGTTACCTCAGGGCTGCTTTTTTCACCGGCCTCCGTTCCGTCCACAGCGCTGTTACTCATAGCTGCTGGTCATTGTTGAATTGTAACTGTTTGTGTTGAAGATTTAGCAACCTTGCAGACTCACATCAGACTGTTGTGTGATTACTTCACTGTCAAATTCTTAACCAAATGTGAAATTACAACAGAAATGAAAAACAAGGTTGTTGCATAAAGATAACAAAGGTTTGAAACTACAGCTTTTAAAGTAGAACTATGTCAACACAGTGTTGTGATGATATTGTGACCATGAAGCATACCAACATTATCAAACCTATTTTAAAGATTAAACTCTAGAAAGTGAACGAGCCATCATACAGGGTTAGTAAATGTAGGCGAATCTGAGAAAAAAAATTGATTTGGCTTTGACATATATAAATTAGACATCGCTCAGCATCACATCAAATATATATTGTTTAGATTCAAAGATAAAGCATTCAGGGTTGGCACTCTCAAGTTGATTCAAAAAGTAATCTTCTAAAATGCAGGAACAATTTCCTACTACCAACAACGTGTTTTAGAAAATCAAATCAAATCAAATTAGAAATACTTTATTAAGTGTTGTCGTAGCACAGTTCTTTTTCAGGGAGCCATTGTAGAAGGTTCTAGCTGTAGGCAAGAAGGATCTCCTGTAGCGGTCTGTGCTGCAGTGAATCTGAAGAAGCTTCTGATTGAAGACACTCTGTTGTTGAGTTACTGTATTATGAAGAGGATGATGAGGGTTCTCCTTGATGATTTTCATTTTCCAAACCACCCTCCTTTGGACAATCATATCAAGAGACTTCAGATCAGTCCCCAAAACAGAACCAGCCTCTGGTAGCTGCTCTACCTAAAATCCACAATCATATCTTTTGTCTTGTTCACATTGAAGAGGAGATAATTGTTCGAACACCAGGACACAAAGTGCTCCACCAGTTCTCTGGACTCTGTCGCTTGTCCATCTCTGATCCACTGACAACTGCAGTCATCAGAGCATTTTATAAATGAAAAAATACTTCAGTTTTTAATATTTAACTGAATATAGCTTAACAAAGAAAACAAAAAAAATGTTATTTAGCATTTTTTGCATCAATTTTAAATAGCTTTCTCATCATGAAGGGAACCACAGGTGACCTAACTATAATGGGACTGATTAAGCAGATCAAAACTAGTTTTGAATGTTGTGTTGTAATTATAGAACAACTTTGTTCTGATTAGAAATTAATTACATTTCAAATTCAATAATGCTGTTAATAAAACTGAGATTTATTGAGATAAAATGATCACCCCTTATCAGTTAATTGCATTAGAGTAATGTAGTGGAGCATAATTCCCTCTTTCTTCAGGTTCTCTCATAAGTTTATTTCTTATCCTCCAATTAAGCATCTTTTCAGAACATCATTTTATATTTACCCATCTGTGCGCACAACTGGAACATCTGATCTGTAACACGCTGGAGAAAAAAAAGAATAAGTCACCATGTCAGAGGATGAAAACTATTCTATTGACCCTAACGTCTGTTACTACAAAGCTGGAGCTATGTGTTACAAAACAGGAATTCAGTAAAACTCTGTTGTGAATCTAAAACAGAGTTGCAGGAAATCATTGCATTGTACACTGGCCAAAAATAACTGAGCTATAATAATCCCTGACCTCATTCTTCCTTAATTATTTGCTGTTTCTACACCCGAAAACACGATCACCAAGTTATTTATTTTAATTACTATAATGATCAAAGTAGAAATGAATTGTTATAGTCATATAATCATTGTCATCTTTAAGATTACTTGATAATTTTTTTCACATTATAATATAATTACATTAAATTGCATGCTACCTTTGAGAAATGTGAGACCAATCAAGTATTGATCAAAAATAAGGTTAAAGTACTGAAATCTTTATTTCATTTTTTCTAAATATTGTTATTAGTGTTTTATTGTTATTCTCCCTCATGGGTTATTTATCAATTAACAACTGACATGTTTTGTTTTTTATACTGATATTACTACATTATTTGTGTGTTTGTTTGTCTATTTGTTTTTTTGTTTGTTTGTGCATGACTGAAAAAAATGACTAAAAATACATTCCTAACCAAATCTTGTTCATCTAACAACTCTTCCTGGAATCTGAACATGAACACAGCAACGTAAATCTCTTGTTCCTCTTTCAGTTTGCTTCTATTGTCTCTAGTACATTTTGACAGCTGAAAAAATACAGAAAAATGAATTTTCCCCTGAGCAACACTGCAGAAGTGTCTCTGTAAAAATAAGTGGAATTTCTGTAATGGCTACATCTGTACTGTCAGCCTTTGTATTGAAAATGAAACATCAATATTCATGTTTTCTGTTTTGCCTGTGCAGTTTGAAGGAAATTTCTTTTTTTTCTTTTGTTTGTGGTGACTTTATTTTCAGATGAAACCCAAGAGAGAGAAACCAGATTTCTTGGATCTATTGCAAGCTTCAATTGTGCATTTCAAATTATGTAAAGTGACAGGAAAAACATCTTCCAGCAATTTGTACTCAACTTTTCCTGTATTTGAGCAACTGTGTCTTAAGTGAAACACCACAACGTAAAAGACAGACACACTGGAGGTCAGGGCCTGTTTTTTGTCTTTTCTTTGTCCACTGTGGAATGTATACATCATTCCCTGATATGTGTTTTGACTCCAATAAATCATCCCTGCAACAGTATTCTCCTCGGAGTTTGGCCATGGTAGATTCTCTCTTCAGATTCTCGACTGCACACACACACACACACACACACACACACACACACACACACACACACACACACACAAACACACACACACACAATTTATTGTGATGGCAGTCAAATGTCTTAAGAATTAGTTGAACCACAATCTTAGAGATCTTAGAAATATCAAGAGACAGGAGGAGAATACACTTATTATTGTTATTATTATTATTTTTAGTAGTAGTAGTAGTAATAGGGTTCGTGATTTAAAAGTACAGTATGATATATTGCTTATATTGTTACTGACTTTAAATATTTTCAGATAAGGGTCTGGAAACAGGGAAACAGCAGCCTTAATGTCCTTGGTGGATGAATAGACATAGCTGGAAAAAGACCATGGATTTAACTGAAAATCCTGTTTGCGCTCCCCAGGTGGTGTTCCACCAGCTGGTGTTGATGTAAATGTGTGTGTAAATAAAACTGCAAAGAATGGAGTAAAATAACATTTTTACACATAGATTTTCAATGATGTATGCATGTATGTGAATATATACTGTAGGTATATTATGCAGTGTGTGCTGCTAAATATCTAATTGTTGTTAGAAAAGAATCAAATTTATTTCTTTTTCATCTTCACAGCTGACATCACAAACATTTTTCTAAATCGTATATGCTGAAAATATATTTTTTAATTTCAGTTTCAACTCAGTTCATTTAAGCATCATCAATTTAAAATAAAATTCCACACAAAACAAAAGTTAAGTTTTAACGGGAACTCAGTCGGCCATAATGTTTAAAAATAACAGTTTTACCTGTGTGGCAATGTAATTATATGTCATTTCACTGGGATTCAGTGTGTAATTATTGCTTCTGGTCAGAGGTGACTGACGTGGATAAATAGGAATAAAACAAGAAATGTGTCTGAAAAGCAAATCATTCCAACTTCAAGGCTATATAGTGGGCTTCAGACTAATTAAGAGTTACTTGCACTATAAATGGACTGAAACTGAATTTAGATTCATATTTAATTCTGCTACCAGTTTATAGTGTATTATATTCACAAACTGGATTTATACAATTAAACACTTCCAAAAATGATGAAACCACATTTAGAACTGATTTTCTTGGAGCTGACAGTCTGTTATTCATTTACAGTGGTGCATTTAGGTGACAGCTGATTACATGGAGGTGTCCCTTCTTCAAAAATAACTAAATTGTTCACTCAGCTTTATTCATACAGAATTCTGATTATAAACCAAAAAAAGTTACTCACAGCAAGATAAGTAAATGCATATGATGTTGCATTAGTTTGAGCAAGAGGACAACACTAGGACAGACCACACTAATCCCTGACAGTTTTCCATTCTACTTCTTGCTACCATTGTAACCTCTACTTCACCTTATTCTGTCCTTAGGTGCAACCAATTCCACTTCTCTAAAAATCTATTAAAATAAGCTCTGCAATCTACAATGAAGCATTTGCATTTCATTTCTCCTGGGAGTAATTTTAAAGTAAAAAAAAAAAAAAAAAAACATTTAAATTGTTATTATTGTAGATATTATTAATGTAATTCATTTACAAACCCCCGTGGCACATGCAGAATAATGTAAAATGACACTGATTAGTATAAGTCTGCTGAGGAGTTTATTCTCCATCAAAAACAATTAAACTATTATTAGAAAATTAATAAAAGACATAAAAGGAAAAAAAATCATCCTAAAAAAAATTTCAATAGTTTTTATAATTTTAAAAATCTTAGAAGATATTATTTCTTATACATCACCAAACCCCAGGTAACTGGTGAAAAATATGCAGTCATTGTTTCCAGCAAGAAAAATATCCTCCCAACTGTGTTCAGAATAGGTCAAAGCCCCACAAGAGAGATTGGATCTAAATTGTCCCAATCTTGATGTTAGATAACCGGGGGAGGCACCTGCTGATGTGTTGCATGACATCTCCAAGCAATCACAAGAGCAGAAATAAAGGGGCCACAGGTTCACTCTTCATTATTTAAGCTTTCAAAATGTTTCCCTTCCTTTTACCCTCCACCGAAGCAGTCACTCCCTAAAATGGCAATAGAGCCCTCCAGAGCCTCTTAATTGGCTGAGGGTGATGTTCAGGTTAATCTGTATTGTTCATGGTGATGTGAGAACGGAGTGAGGCTTTCCTGATCCCCCTCGTGTGCTGATAGCTGCCTCCTAACAGGCAACAAACATCATGTGTCACGTCTTGTTTATGTGGCCTTGCAGCTGGTCTTTATCTGTTGCGCCTCTGTTATAAATAGAGATAACCTCACTCCAATGTAGAGTTTAATTGCTTTCCCCTTGTGTAGGCAGAATCTGTAAAGAGCCGTAAGAGAAGAGAACATTCACATTTAAAGGAAACTCCACATGAAAACACAATAAAATAAGATATCATGATAGAAAGATTTTGTTTTGGCAGTACAAGCATGAGATTGCTAAGAACTATAATTATTCTAAAATTGAGAAAACAAAAAGTTTTATTTTGTCATTCTTGTTGTAACTATGTGGAATCCCCTTGGCCATGATCTTGACCCCTGACCATATTTGCAAAGTCTGCATTTTCTTAGCAATGTGACTTGAAATATACAAAATCAGAACATAAAGACTCTAACATTACTGGGTAGGTATAGGTCCAACTATGAACTAGCGTAAAGAAACATCCAGAGCCAGAGACACCAGCAGAAAAAAAGAAAGGGAGAGAAAAAAAAAAAAACAGATTACAAGATGGTGTCAGAAAGTTAATCCTGTGTACATGGATTATGGGGTAATAGAGAATAGAGGGCGGTGCTCAGTGCAGCATGGGAGGTCCCTACAAACCAAGCCTATAACAGGATGATTCAAAGCAAGCTGAGCCAGCACCAACTGTTTCATTGAATAAAAGTTGAACTGGGAACTAGTTATCTGGGAACCCCACCAGCCATAAATAAACCTGCACGACAAAGTCAAAATACTACATGGGTATTTCATGATGCTATGAGGTCCCTACATTAGAGCTTTGACTTTACATGTTTGTTTTGCTAATTATATTATGGATTTCATATGGATCCAATAAAGGGCAGCTACAATTAAAGAGTTACTACTTCAGATGGAGCTCATGAAAATCCCCAATAGGGCATTTATGTATGACACTTAGCTGTTAGCTTCTCATCATGAGAAATTATGTCAAAAGGAAATAATAAGAATCAAGCTAGAAAGTAGCAGATGCTTTGAGTCAAATCAGATCATCTACCCCATTTATACCAAAACCTGAGTCCACAATATAGTTGATTATTTGTATTTATGCATAGGCACTTTTTTTCAATACTGTTTGGGAATAATAAGATATTTAATGCTGAATGGGACTGCTTAAAGTTGACATATACATTTTGTGCATTGTATATAATTAACTTTCAAATACTGAACATGTGTCTACCAACACATAGCTGAGAGGGTAACTGACAATTCTAAAATAAAGCCAGGGCCACAAACGCATTGGAATTTCTGGGCGAAACAGTCTGAAAATCATCTGAGCAGGGTATAAATGCAAAAGTTTTAGAACACATCTTGGCTTTACCCTGTGGGCTTCTGGGATGGCACATCAGACTAAGATCAAGGATTCATTCCACAAGCGGGACCAGTGGGCAGGATGAGGCCAGTCACCGCTGTGGGACATTAAATTGGATTAAATTCGACTTTTGGAACATTTCTGAGGAACAAGATCAGCTGCAGAGTTATTTCAGATGAATTGTAACATCAAAGCCTCACAGAAGGACCTCTGGAAATCCACATGCTTTTGAGAGATTTTTATGAATGGACATTTTAATCAAATAATGAAAGGCATCAGATAAAAAATAAAATAAAAAAAAAACACAGGATAATTCTGCAATACTTGGAATGCATTGGGAATTTCTGTTGAAATTATTAACCTGCTGTGTTTGAATTTGTTTGGGCTAAAAAAAGCAGATTTTAACAAAGCTGATTTAGAGTTTCTTTGGAAACTACCAGTTATATAGATTATATGTATTAAGTTATGGTTTTACCCCCAATAAGGAACTGTTTAATATTTAAAATGTAAATGTTTAAATCAGAAGTAGCATCCAGTGGCAAAAACATCTTCAACAGCCAGATCAAATCTTAATGAAAAGTATCAGAGGAGAACTGACCAACTCATCGGCCATCGTGAAAATGGTGGAATGTTTCTGAGAAGGCTTAAGAGGGAACTTTGCCACAGCTCTGTGAAACCAGCTGAGGAAAAATCTCATTTGGAAAGAGTGTGCACATACTGTGCAGACAGGACAGCAGGGGTGCACAGCCATACTGCTGAGTCTTTGTCGCTAAAGGGGCATTCAGCTGAAATAAGCTTTCAGCTAACATCATCATGCTGGTTGGAGTGTTTCATTCAGGAATTTACAGTTTTGCTATTTTTGCCATCTAACTTTTTCCAGTTTAAGGAACAACACTAGAATACCAGTTTTGATGATGATAGGGTTGTTGTTTTTTTTTGTTATTTATTTATTTATTTTTTATGGATATTTGGAATTTACATCACACTATTAGACTATTCATTTGCCATGTTTGGTTATCATCAGGCATCACTTACTTCACCATAATGGGTTTAATGAGATATGCACAACATCATTATTAAGGGTCTTGTTCTTAGTTCAATAAACATATTGTGGATTTAAAGACCTGCTGTCCATGTCTCTAAATTATCTCCTCACAATCATTAAGTGCAATCGTCATAGGAATAGCCTTTGTTTCTAATGGCAACTGAACACTAGAGAAGATCCGGGTCCCCATCAGCTTTAGCTTTAGAGAATAAATGGGCTATGGCTGGAGGTGAAGCTTTCCAACTGACTTCTAAATAATTCCTTTTGAAACCCAAAATAAATAAGTCTCTGTGGGGTAAGGATCCAGCCATTGTACTGAAGGTAGAAGTAAAAATAAGATACTTGTTTTGATTTTGATTTAAAAAAGACACGTGGCTCTAAATTTACAGCTGTGTCAAAAAGTCTCAGACTTTGTTTTTCCTTTCATTACATCTTTTGACATCACATACACTCTATTAATAAAATTAGTGTTTTGTTTTTATCTTTGCAGTAACATGAACTGCTCAGTAATACTTTTAAAAAGTATGATGGCAGATTATTTGCATGGCATTCAGAATAGATCAAACATAGTGTTGGTTTAATGAATGGTCATCAAAGCTAAAATTAACCTGCATGCATTGCTAATGTGGGTTTTGCAGTGCAAGTTTACTATGAGCTCATTTGCTGAATGTCATTAGCTCACACTGTTCACCTCCCTAAGCAAACACTGTGCATTCATCATTACTTTTGTTTTCCATAAAGAAGCCAAAAGCTTCACACCTTTGCTTGTAAAGGGTTAGAGAGAATAAAAGGCAGCTATAGATCTCACTGGAACTCTTGAATCATGTTTAATTGATGATGAAATTCACCAAATGTAAAAAAAAAACAAAAAAATGTGCACTGGTCCTCGCTGTTTCCCTCAGGAAGCATTTCCTGGCAATTACATTAGCAAAGTTTTCATTTTTTTGGAAATGTGTTTGACGGCCATGTGGAACATTTGAGACACTCATTCAAATAAAGCTTGATGACCCTTAGCACTTGCATTATTAACATAATTATCTCATAGGAGATGATAATTATATCAGTTTCAATACAGTCATTCACATTATGATATAACGACTAATTAAACCTATTACTTTTTAAATGAATAGCATGCATCCTATGGGACTCCTTAAAGAGATGGGAGAGCTGATTTGTCTTTAAGATTCTTGCTGCAGTGAATATATTGCTTTTAATTAAATTGCTGCATATGTTTTTTGCAACCCTGGGTAAAATAATTCTTTATATTTTCCATAACAAGTCTTTTATAGTTTATACAATATCAGGGTACAGGATGCACAAAGCAGTTAATAGCGTATTAGACTAATAGCAACACATCTAAACAGCCATTTTTTTTTCAGATATACTGTTCTTTACTAAAAAAAAATAAGACAACATGTAGTAATAAAAGACAAAACAGATCTTAAAAAGGATGAGTAAAGGTAAGTAATGTTTCTTGATTTATCTCACTCTCCTATTTTTAAACAAAACTAGTAAGAGGTTGTATGATGTGATAATTATGTCAGCACACTGTTTCCCAAGGTTGTAGTTACAAAGACTGAAATCTGATAGGCCAGAAGGTATTTGACCTTTGTTCTTTTTTAAATCATTGCTAAACATAGCATGGTTAAAAAAACAAAACAAAAAAAACACATTAATATTTCAAAACACCTTAAGTGCCACCTACTGAGGGTGACTGTATTTAAAACACAGTTTGTTTTTTGAGATTTCAGCTTTCCAAAATAATTATTTTCATTTGAAAATGTTATTATGAGAATCCTAAAAATAGACTGACAGTAATGACCGTACCCAGGTGAGTTATTCATCCTTCAACAGTTATTTTGCAGGAAATTATTTTTTAAATCCTTGAAAAAGTTGTTTGGAATATGGCTTAACAAATAATCATTTTTAATTCTATAAAACAAAGAAACATTTTTTTGCAATACCCACAACATCTGCCATTACATTGCAATTAGGCCACAAGGTTGCAAAGTGTGGTTCCCCTCAGACTTGTCTGAATAGTGGATGTGAAGAGCACTTGCTTTCTTTGAAAACCCAGTGTTGTAAAAGATCTAGTGCAGTGATTAGAACCCCTTTCTGAATGCTTTATAGGGATTTTTAATGTACAAAGAGTAATTTTTCAGTGTTTCAGTAACTTTACCCATTTTGCGTTAACGGCTGTTCTGTCATTAGCTTAGTTCTCAGTACATTGAGGGGATGCACTGAAAAACATTGAGCACATTTCTAAGCACAAATAACACCTTGATGGTTTTCATCATTCAGAATGCAGTCTGCCCTGGGTGAAAAGTTTATGAATATAACAAACAGTTTTATAATTTCATGTTGGATCTGTTATTAGCCAGATTTCAGGTGTTCTTTGTCATAGATTTGGTATGTGGTTTTGCTAAATGGTAAATGACTTGCACAGCAACTTTCAAGTCAAAGGACACAAAGTGCTTCATACTGCAGTTTGTCATTTACACACGTTTGGTGGTAATAAACTACACACATATTTGTAGCCACAGCTGTCCTGGGACACACACTGACAGTGGTGAACTGCCAGGTGTCACCAGGCCCTCTGACCACTACCACACAAGTGAGTGAAGTGTCTTTCCCAAGGAACACAAAGGAAAATCAGTTTTCTTGCAGAGAGAGGGACTCGAACCATTGACTGGTGGCCCTGTGGTTACAAGGTGACCTGTTCTACCTCCTGAGCTATTGCCGCCCCATTAAAAACAACTTCCATATCAAAATAGTGCCTTATCATCAATACATGAAAAAAAAAAAATATAAATCATTGAAAATTCATTGAGACATTTTACTCAACTCTACAAGTGTCAAACGTGCCAATTTATCTGCTAGATTGACGAGTCAACAAAGTCTGCATGGTCTGTAAACAGAAAGGTAAAATTTATTATCAAGCTGTTCAATTTTAAGACTGATTATTCCGAAAAATGTGAAGCAGTAGATGAATCTGTCACTGCATAGATTGCAGCAGAATATTGCAACCAAAAGGAAACAAAGCTAACCATATATCTATAAAATTGAAAAAATGTTTCCATGAAAGTATTTAAATGCATATGTCTAAGGTAATTATACTTCAGTTTTTTAACAATTTTTATATATTAATAATTTACAACAATTGTCACTGGTATGCTAAACCTGCTTTTTATTAGAGGTCTCTACAAAGACTAGCTATATTATTGAAGACTTGCCAACATTGTCATCTAAGCTACTTTTACTATAAACTGTATGTGAGGCAAGTGCTTTAAAAATAATAATCACACAGATACAAATATAAAGGTGAGTGGGTTTGCAATTGAGGCAATGTTTTCCTGCATGTTTGTTTACAAGATCAAATCCCCCAAAAGACTTATAAACACTCCTGCATATAATATTGACTGAATAAGTTATTGGATAAATTTGATAAATTATGCATTTCTCACACACGAGACCAGCCTGAGTCAGAGCTGTATCTGAGTACACAGAAAGTATTTGATTCTTTTAAAATGAGAATTATTTTGTGTTTAGTGCAACATAACTACACAACAGTTTGCAAACTGCTAATGCAAATGCTTCTGATGCAGAACATTTTAAAGTGTGAGTGTATTTTATAAAATTTTGAAAAAGTATGTCAAATTGTCCAGGTTCATTAAAAAGTGTTGCTTTAGGAAATAATTGAAAACTACAATCACATTTCTGCTGATGACAAGTCTATGATGAGTTTAAAAGTTAGTTACAATATGCACAGTTTATACCATTAATAAATTCCAGCTTACATATGCTGAGTTTAATTAACATCATTGTGTTGTGAAAAAATGTGTCTCCATAAAAATCTGACACCGAATATAGTCCTTTTATTTTATGAAAACAAATTAAATTCTGTATTGTATATACATTCAGCTTTGTGTTTATTTTAAGATTCAAATTCACTGGGGGTTTGATTTATTTTACTGTGAGAGAAAGTCTGCCATGATCTTAGAGCTTGTTTTGTTTCTATTGTTTTAGAAAATTTTAGAAGACAATATCACAGGATATGATGATACATAAAACATGTAATGTTGGGAGGTTTAATGAAAGGGCGACTTTCTAATTTTTGAAAAATTGCTTTGGTCCAAACAAGGGGAACCTGTAGCTTTATTGTGTATAATGTATTGGCAATTTAAAACATAAAATCTAGTGTGACATCAACTTCACATAATCATTTTTCCTATAAATATCATCTCTCCAGTAAAACTGACATGAGCCTTTATTTTTACATTTTATGGGAATGAGAACAAGAAAATGTGAAACATGATAAAGTGGCTCAACAGAGCAATAAAATAGAACAAGACATCAAAACAGTACACTGTTCAAGTAAACTGTGAGTGTTAAGAAGATATTTAAATATCTCTACAGTCTGTTTTGTGCATATAAAGATAGGATAACTATCCCAAACCCAAATCACATCTGTGCCTCAGTTTGAATCTCATAATGGCTGACTGCAGTATTTTAACTTGTGCATGGATGTTTAGAGGATTGTTTTGATGAGATCAAGGAATTAATTCAAACCTTTAAAAGTTAACAATGATATTTTGAAATCAATCCAGAAAAAACCATAAAGCCAGTGAAGAGGTTCTAAGAATAAAAATAGTTGTAGCTTTTTCAAATCATCAGCTGAGAGATTCTAGAGAAAACAATATAATACACTGAAGACAGTAGGATAGAGTTGGATGTGTCAAGAAAGGCTTAGATGAATGAGCAAAATAAATTAAATTGTTGAGTTCAAGGATCGTAAACTCTGATCTATCTAGACATGCACCAAACTTGCATATCATTCAGTCAGTGTTCACATTGCTTCAGTGTCCCAGATTGACCTGGACATGCTACTTTTCTGTTCCCCATGTATATGGAATCTTGTCTGCGTTAAAAGCTTTGGTGTGGAATACTCAGCAAATTATGGAGCTTACATCACCACACCTGTTGGATTAAATGAAAGGTAAAATCATTGTGTGATGGAGCTGTGACATCAAATATTGTAATTCTAAATTCATGAGTGATGTTCAAAAAGGTAAATACTTTCTAGGTGGTAACAGATAATTTTTAAACTGGTGAGGAAGGACTGTCAGTACAGAAGGAACAGCCCCTGATCCGAAAAGTCAGGACAACTACCCATATTCCTCATCACAGCACAATGAACTGGAAATTGACAGTGATGATTTAATAACACCTTTGTAATATTACCTGCCTCTTTACATTTTTATGAAGACTGGTGCAACTTTTCAACACTGAAGTAAGCCTCTGATACATAGCTGATTGGGTGATTATTTTAACTTATTTTTTTGGTCCATTTGTACATCCTAAAAGTACAAAATGTATTGTTGCTCACTACTCATATGCCCTAAATGCATTTCATAATGCATCACGGTTGTTGCCAATAGTGTTCAGTCCAAATACTTTATTGAATGAATATCAAATCATATTATTTTAGCCTCACACTATTTTCAGTGCAATCCTCCACACATTTGCCCTGAGTTGATGTGCCTTGTCAAAACTTGCTGTGGTAAACTTACTTCTGGGTAAATTGTTACATTTATTCATCAAATGTTTGGCTTTTTATCCCATGCAATTAGATTTTATTAACACCATTTATTTTCTTTTGACAAGAAAAATCACCTACATTCATCCCCACTCTATTTGGAGGATGACAGAAGAGATGCTAATAATCTCATAAGCTAAGTTCATTCAATATTTTGACATATGACATTGCTTTTTAATCAAAGCAGCACTGTGTTTTTAACAATAGACTAGGGATGTGTGTATGAGTCAGCAGGAAGAAAAAAAATGTTAAGTTTCCTTCGTACTTAACAACAACTACATTTTGATTTCTGCTTATTGGAGCATGGACTTCATTCTCATTGACTCGTATTTGTTTTATAAGTTTTAGACTGTACCCATATTTTTTGGGGAAAACATACACCATTGCCAACCAAAAAAAAGGTCACATATTTTATTGGACCACCTTTAGCTTTGATTACGACATGCATTTTCTGTGGCATTGTTTCAATAAGCTTCTGCATTGTCACAAGATTTATTTCCATTCAGTGTTGGATTATTTTTTTTTACCAAGATCATGTATTGATTATGGTAGAATCTGACAGCTTTGCAAAGCCTTCCCCAGCACATCCCAAAGATTCCCAGTGGGGTTCAGGTCTGGACTCTGTGGTGGCCAATCCATGTGTGAAAACGTTGTCTCATGCTTCCTGAATCGCTCTTTCACAATTTGAGCCTGATTAATCCTGCATTGTTATCTTGGAATATGCCCTTGAGAACAGGGAAGAAAAAACTCCATTGATGGAATAACTTGGTCATTTAGTATATTGAGGTAGTCATTCTTTCTGCACCTGGATCGGACCAACTGCAGCTACCCCAGATCATACCACTGCCACCACAGGCTTGTACAGTCGGCACTGGGCATGACTGGGTGCATCTGCCTCTCTTCTTACCCTGATGCACCCATCACTCTAGAAAAGGGTCAATCTTGACTCATCAGATCACATTTCATTCTTCAGTTGCTCTAGAGTCCAATCTTTATGCTCCCTAGCAAATTGAAGCTTTTTTTTTCTTGTTAGCCTCACTGATTAGTAAGTTTTTTTATGGCTACACAGCTGTTCAATACCAATCCCTTGAGTTCCCTCCACATTAGACATAGAGTTTTACTGTTGTTTTTCTTTGACCACATTTCTTCCTCGGAGACTATAGGTTCCCACTATCCTGCCAGATTTTAATAATGCGTTGGACAGTTCTTGACCCAATTTTGGTAGCTTCTGCAATCACCTTAGATGTTTTCTCTGCTTGATGCCAATTAACCCTTAAATTTAACCCTCCTCAAACAGACAAACATCTTTTCCACATGGTTGTTTTGGAAATGACAAGCAACTCATTGCACCAGTTGAATAAATAACTTGTTGCCAGCTGAAAGATAATCGCCCATGCTGTAATTATCCAATAGGAGACTCGTACCTATTTGCTTAGTTAAATCCAGGTGGCAACTTTTTTTGGGGGGCCAGGCAGTGTGTTTTGCAGCCAAATTATTGTCTGAAACTCATGCTTTTTGTCTCTGTAAGAGGCAAAATATCAGTTTGGATAATAGGTAGAAGAAACTATGTTGGAGGAAAAAAGAAAACCCCACCCCAAAACAACTATTGCTCAATTTTAAATGATTAATGATCAGTATAGTTTTTATTTTTTTCTGGCAACTTTCCTCTTTTGTGTGTTCTGATGCATTGCCCTTCTCTGGTTTGTATTGTCTTTGGTGTCTGCTATTCCTTTTTTTCCTGTGATTAACACCACATCATTGAATGTGCTTCATATCCACAAACATAAAACTGCTATTATACAAAACTGCTCATACCCAGTTTCTTCATGTTTATTTTATGCTGTATTATATTTCCCTTTTGTGCATTATAGAATTTTGTAAGTATGGTGCATTACTAATTATCCTGCCAGTGTGTATTGCAATGAATTGGAATTCTTCCCAGTAACTTGATGAGCATACATCTCCATTAAATTGGATTCTAGAAGATCATAGTGAAGGAACAAAATGCAAGTAACATGTGGATCAGTCTCCCACTACGACACCTGTTTTGCATAATTAGCTGTTGGTACCTCATTAACGGATATGTAGAGAGCCAGTCTCTTAACATCTAAATGCATGAGACTCCTACAATCAAGGTCAGTTCCAAAATTAGTTTAATGCGTTACTGCCAGAGACATGACAGATACTAGGACGTCAGGTAATTGCTTCTTGGAAAAATGGAAGAGTTCTGTGAAGTTAGTCATCCGCATGGATGAATATTATAAATTGCAAAGAGGAACAAATTAACTGGGTTGATATATTATATTTCGGGAAGTGTGTGTTTCTGTCAGAGTACCATACTGTTTTGGCACATTTTTAGGGAAGATCAGTCAGATTGACAGATGGAACTAAAATTCAAGGTACAGAGATAGTAATCTAAAATGACAGATGATGGTCAATATGTCAAGTTTAAATACCAGACCATGACAAATTATTTATAATAAGAGAGGGCATTATCTAATCTGAGCTTTCAGTGAAAGTATACACCTCTGGAATTTTGGGTGAAAAGATAAATTGGAAGCAATCATCAGTGCTTGTTAAAAATGAGATATTTCAGCTTTTCTTTAAACAACAACAAAAAAAGGCTAATGTTTGATTAACTGACTTGGGAATATGTTTGTTTAACTTCAACATTTAAATAAATTAAATAAAGGTTTGGTAATTAATCTAAGTTGAGTCAAAAGGGAACTTTGTGTTAAAAAGGCAACATCAGATTTAATTTGTTTGTTTTTGTAAGTGTTTTTATGTTTGCAGTCCTGAGTCTAATGACAAGCCAAAGGAACTGACTAGCAGTGTATTTGAAAAAGGTAAGTAAGAGCTTTTATTTAAAACAAGAAGTGTAAGGTTGCATGGTGACACAGTTGGTAGTACTGTTACCTTGCAGTGAGAAGGTCCTGGATTTCAATTCGGACTGACACTTTTCTGTATAGAGTTTGCATGTTCTCCCTGTGCATGCATGGGTTTTCTCCAGTGACTCCAGCCTCCTCCCACAGTCCAAAAACATGCAAGAGGTTAATTGGTGACTCTAAATTGTCCCTAGGTGTGAGTGTGTGTGTGTGTGAGTGATTGTTTGTCTGTGTGTGGCCCTTTGATGGACTGGCGACCTGTCCAGGGTGTCCCCAGCCTCTCGCCCAGTGACTGCTGGAGATAGGCACCAGCTCTCTACAACCCTAAACAGGAAGAAGCAGGTTCTGAAAATGGATGGATGGATGGATGGATGGACGGACGGACGGACGGACGGACGGACGGACGGACGGACGGACGGACGGACGGGCGGGCGGGCGGGCGGGCGGGCGGATGGACAAGAAATTTAAGTGACTAACAGGATCTGGTCTACTTGTGTTCTGGAGTCAGGGAGAAAAATTATGAATTTCACTGAAAGAATTGTTTTGATATTATAGGATTGTATCACTTACTTCAGAATTTCATTGCAGGTGTTCAAGAGGACATGAGGACAACCAGGTCTGAGGAACCAACTAGAGGAGAACAGAGGAAAACCTAGAACAGATGAAGCAAAGGGTGGAGGTGAGACTTGTAAGTCAGTGAGCTCAGGTGAGTTGAAGGTGAGTAAAAGCAACCATCAGAATATCTTTCTGAGAAGTACTAGTAGGGTGGATTCATCATTCCCACACAAAACTGAATGATCAGAGACAAGGAGGGTGAAATTGTTTGCTACCTTTGCAAACAAACAACTAGAAACTTGATTTAATTGAAATAACTTTCAGACTTTCAGTAGAGACAAGAGAAACTAGCCAAGGCTTTCACTGATAGTGACTTTAACAGTCTTGTACTAGAGAGAAGAAGACACTGAGTAGATATACTGTTGGCAGAGCTGTTGATTGGTGATTGAGATCAGGTGTGTTCCAACAAACAGCAGTCGCAGTTGCACCATTGTGCAGGGCTGAGGAGAGGCAGCCCAGGCTAATCTGAGGAAAAAATAGGAATAGAGCTGAAAAGAAAGAGAAAAACAGTAGAGAAAATAAAAGAGGAAAAGAAAGGGGAAAAATGTGAGAAAAAGGCAAAAGAAAATACCCCAGAACCCTAACACACTTTGGAAATCTTGTCCAACCTCTGCTAACAGGTTCACCAATTAATTTTTAAAAGGTTTAAGACTTCAATAAAAAAGGGGAAAAAATGCAACACAATAATTTAAAGATTGCAAAAGATTCATAGTCACAGTTTCCGGGAAACTTTTTAAAATATATTTTCATTTATTTATTTGATTATTGTATTTTTTTCTGCCATACTTTTATAGAAGGCTGTTTGCTATAGACAGTGTATAGCTACCAAACCTCCGATCTTTTCCAGGTGAAGGTTAATAGTTTTTTCCACATCTTTATGGCTCAAGCTAAACAGTGATTGTTGAATCTTAGCAATGTTACTCTGGTAATCATTGGTCAGATCCAAGGAGGAAATCAATTAGTTTCTCCTTCTACTTTAGCTTGAGGTTAAAAAAAACAAACAAAAAAGACATGTTATTAGACTGCTGTAAATATACATTTCTCTCTGCAGAGAGGTCAAACTAGAACTCTTTACATGTATTTGTGTTACCTGAAAAATCAGGTTAAAGTTCTGGGTTGCTTGGTGAATTATTAGAGGACAGCATGCAAACAATGACTTATTTAATTCAGTAGTCTTATGTATGACCTTGACCTAACAAGACCTCTAATTGACGGTGTTGTTCTCTGCGATATTTGTACTTCGTAGCAGTGAGTGTTATAACACCTTGTTTTCTTGTTACTTTCAATTACTAGATACTTTTTCTAAGATCTTTCAACGCTCTACTTCTATATTGTCAAAAGTTCAACAGCATTAATTTGGTGGGTGTTTTTGTTGGTTTTTGGGAAGTGGCATTTTTTTAAATACATGTGCCTCCAGTCTGTACGCACATTCACAGACATGCAAAAAGCAGAAAGTAGAATATTTTCTACCAATGCAGTAAAAGATGAAGCAGTTGTGGATGATTGTTAAAGATCAGGGATTTGATCCACATCACAGTATTCATACTGAAGTATCCTTTGGCAAGACACTATCTCATTATTGTCTTTGATATGGTTTTTAGACTATGAATGAAACTAAAAAGTGCATCAAATAGTAGAATGAAAATACTAAAAGAAAGTGCTGTAGGAGGGCGTATGTGAACTGATGAATGAAAATCACATTCCAAAGCTTTTTGTAGAACCTGGATGAGATGTGCTAAATGAGCAGGAACCATTTTCCAAGAATGAAAGTTAAAGAGACTTCAATACTATCCACACATAATATATGTATTTGACCATATACATTTTTTTTTCTTTTAAAGAAAAAAGGGGCTTCAACAGAAAAATAAGGCTGCTTTGTAATTTGTTTCTATTGGACAGCTGAATGAAAATCATCAAGCATTTCTGACAGTGATGACGGTCAGAGTTGATGCTAAGACAGCAGTCTGATGATTGCAGGTTGAATCCACATTAAATATATTGTGGTTTAAATGTTAGTTTTGTTTGCACCTCACTTCTCAGCTCCAACATCACACTCATTCAGGCACAGCCAGTCAGCTTTAACCCATCAGAAGACATTAGCTCATCTTCTAGCTCCGGTAAATCATAAGGTTTATTCTAAGCATTTTATTTAAATGTAGAGTTGCTGAAATTACATTGTATAAACACAACTTATATATTAGCAAACAAAAGTTTGGATAACAAAGACTAATAAGTGAATATGTCCTTGGGGTGATGATTTTAGATGGAATGAAAACAAATATCTAATTTTCTTTTATATTTTGCAGGATTATAAATTGGCAATAAAAAATAAGTCAAAGGAAGAAACACCTTGAATAGATATAAACCAGGAGTGTTTTAAATTCTGCAGCCTCTGATGGATGTTTGTGCCTGTTGAGAAGAGGAGTACACCCTCATTTTTTAGCTCTTTTTTGGCAGATTAAAGAAACACTGATTAATTGGTCTCTCTGATGCTGCTTTTAATGAACAGTGAGGTCAGACCATTGGGGGCAAATTAGCTTGATCCTCTTTTTGCAGAACAGAATTAATGAAACCCCTATGGATTAGGCTAAAGTGTGCATGTACCTTGTTCATATGCAGTCAGAAGATTTTACACTTTTAGAAATGTTCTAATATTTGTCTGAATCAAGGGGAATAAAGTTCCAGTAGTTAGCCTTTGAAACCCGTAAAGCTCACATTAATGGGACTATCAGGCACTATCATCATTAAATTATACATCATTTTATGTGGTACTATGACATTTTAAATTCAAAACTATTTACAGCATTTGCATACATTACTTCCTAGAATGACATTGTTATTGTACACATTTTATCATATATACTTTGAGGTATAGTACTGTGATAATGGCCTTTTACCTTCTGAGACATATTACCTTCTGAAAATCAGAGAATACGAGAAATTGATGCCTGATTTAAAGAACATTGTTTTCTCTCCAGAAGTCTCAGAACAATGCAACTGCAGCCATTAACGTATGTGAGCAAAGCTGAGTGTTTCACCATTAGCTGTTAACTTTGTCAACCATGGGGGTTGTTAAAGCTCAAAGAAACCTGCAGAACAAAGTTATAATGCAGAAGCCAGTGACATTTACAAAAGTGGGAACATAGAAATCCAATATGGTTCCACACCTGACAATGACTTTTATTTACCATTACCAAGTGTGGATTAAACTGTGAATGAATTATAATGGTTTATTTTACCAAGCCACAAACTCTATGGCAATTACATAATTTCAGATATGTTATACATAACAAGAACAATAATACCATAAATGTAGAAATACAATGAGTACTACTACTGTCATGAGTAGAGACTTAAAAACACACATTTGCTGCCAATAATGAACCAACTATGAATCACACCACCACAGGCTGTGCACAAAACCTTGACTGCTCTCAGGTTGTGAAAATTAGATTTCCACAATTTGAATTGAATCATAATAACATATAATAATTATTAAAAGCCTGAGTGAGAATGCTGCATATTCAACACTTTTGTTACTATTACACAGACACACAAACACGAGTCATGTGGAGATATGTCTGTGTTTTTTGTTGAGATGCAAGGGAGGGAAGGAAAATAAAAAGATTTCAGAAAGAGAAGACGTGTGTGGAAGCTGACTGATCCATTTTTTGATTAAAACAGTATAAGCTAATGCATTTGCCAACTAAAGTAAGAGCAACAAACAGATTTTCAGCCCAGAAGGCAATATCACAAAGTGTAAATAGTTTTTTTACACTTTCCTGTGAAAACTTGATCACAGATATGTGATAGATTTTACTGAAAGAAAAATAACTTATGTCACAGTTGAAACAGTATAATGTCACTTTGGTTATACTCCAGTACATTGCAACTAATATAAAAGAAATCAAAAACATATTTTTTATACACTAAAATTGTCTTCAGAACCACCCACACACCTTAGTGTGTGTGTCTGTGTGTATGTGTGCATGCATGTGTGTGTTTTAAAGAGAATCAAGTATTCGTGTTCTCAGATCTGTCTAAGCTTAACAGTCACTATGGAATGTACTCGGCTTTCAGATAGCTGCATGTTCTTTTAGTAATGCATAGACAAGCTATGTTACATTCCAGAGATGAAAGTGCATATGCTTTTCCCACCACCGAAGACACAAAGCTCAAATCTTAGTCTTAGGTATATCCGTGCATTATGTTGGAAGAGACGTATTTGTCAGTATATTAAAAAAGAAAGTGAAAGAAAAGAAAAATGTATCTCCGTTATGTCACTTGCTGATAAGTATGTATACACTAGCAGAGTGGTGTAACCATATGCATAAAAAAATATCTGTGCTTATGTGTCATAATGAAAGAAACTGTGCAGTTCTCCGGATGTTTTTCTTTGAAGTAGCTTAAGCTGTGTGGGTGGAGGTGTGGAAGAGGTTGAGCCATGTTTTCTTGTGCTTTGTTGAAGATTTTGGATTTGATTCATATGTTTTGATCTGCTGTATCTTGAAGGTGCTTATGTTTGCTTTCAAAAGTCATAACCTGGCAAAGAAATCATAAAAATGACTAAATTTATGTTGCGTTACCCAGTGAGTAGATCCTCTGGAAACTTTGCAAACACTTTGTTGTTACTAAGACTATTATTGAAGGTGAAAAATCTGAAATACGTTTTAAAACCCATTTCCTATACATTTTAAACCACATTAATAATAACAACACTGATATTTGTTAATAAAACCTTTTTCTGGAAAAAACAATTTCATTCTGTCATAGCTTGTCAAAAGAAACTTGAACTAATGAAAGTTGGTGTGATTTATGTTTCTAACATAAGCAAAAATAACAACTGATTTGGATGGTAGAATGTATTTTACAGAAAACACATCAGTTTCAGTTTACTGATAACATAGCTTAGGATCTACGCTTTTTATGCAGTATTCAGGTTGTAAAAGATGACCCTAAAACACTGCGCATTAGTTTAAATGTCATGTTCTAGAAATCAGCGATCATTATAATTATAATACAAACAAGCAGAATTTAAGCAGTTTTGACAGCACTGCAATTAACCACTCTGTGACACCATGCTACTGCGATATTTATAGAGTTTAAAGGAGTACTCTTTTAAATCAGAGCATTAAACCACAGATATATAGTTGCTTAACTTACCTGGCTTACTGATAATGATGTGTTTCATTTTCATGGTCTGAGTGAATCTTTACTTTTTCTTAAATTTCCAAAAGTCAAGCCACTACTAAAGAATATTGAATTCATTGATATAATCTAAGTGAACCTAGAGGTTGTGCTTATATTTTTCCCTTTTTTTGCAACCTCAAATCAGTCATTGAAAAAACCTTTTATTCATGGTTATGTTAGTCAATGTAAAGTATCTGAGAAGGTACAGTATATCTCTGTGTTATTGTCAGACTCTTATCACACATTTTCTAGCTCAGGGAAGTTGAAAGATGAGGGCAGAGCTCTGTATGTACAGTACAAAGTATAATGGCTGGGCCTAGCATTTGACAAAGCAGTGGGGAAATTTGCACTGAGGGTTGTCATATGGTGTGTGGATATGTCATTCATAAACCCTAAGGGTGAAAAAGATCAAAAGATCCTGTTTTGTTGTATTGGAGGGGAGAATTTTCCCATTAACTTTGGTTTGATAGCATATAAACATGGCACACAGACAGTATTGTGCTTGTGTTCAGAAATCCCTGGCTGAGCATTGCTGGATCTACTGCCAAGTGAGGTAGGTTACATGGCTGGGAGCAGCATAGCCTCAGTTATGGATGGCAGCCTGCAAAGACAAGTATCTGGTGCCAGGGTTATGGGTATGCAAAGGGAGGCAAATGTGCCCATTACATTCTCCTTCATCAGCCGAGTGTGATCAGCTGCTTTTACTATCTCTGTCCTTTCACCATTTGGACTGGACTCTAGCTCCAAGCGCCTTTCAGCTGCTTTCTCTTCATCACACTAATACACTCTCTTACTAGGAATATAAACACTCTGACTCACTTACACACACACAAATTCTCAGCTTTCAATCCATCCCATGCTGTCCAGACAAATAAACAGTTGGAGCCAGAGGCTTGCAGCCCATCTGGTCAGCTATATCCATTGAATCCTGGTGCGCAAAAAAGAGCCATCTAATCCCCATCCTAATGAAGAACTACAGGGTTAGATAGTTTCTTCCACTCACAGTCAAGGACGGTGAATACAACTGTGAAACAAGGCTACCAAGGTCACTAAAATAACCTTTCTTATTATTATTCTGCTTTTCCTTTTCTCAGACATACCTTTTTTTGCCTCACGCTGACTTACACACCTATTCCTTTTCTCCCTCAGTGGGGAAAAAATCCCTTTAAAGGTTTGTTCATGCCTAATCCAAGGAGGAAGCCCACTTTGTAGACACAGCAGCTAATTCACTGTGATTAGTGGGTAGCCAGTTCCCTATAACTGTCAGGCCACAGGCAGAAAGTGCAGGGAATTGTGTAAAATATTGCAGCAATTTGCCAAGACTTCTTAGGTACACTATCTGGTATTTATTACTGGAGTTGATTTTGCTCAAACAAGAAGTTGATACTGTTGCTGCACAGTTTCACTGCCCTAGATATACTTATTTGGATAAATAGATCATAAAGCTGTACTGCCAAAGTGACAGGGCTCTTTTGTAGAATGTGATGCTGTGTTATCCAGATTCTCTTTGCCTTCTGGCTTGTTCTCTGTGGCAAAATATGCTGCTAAATAAAACCCGGTTTGGCTGACTCAGTGATATGTTTGTCAAAAAAAAAAAAGAACATGAATGCTTAATTGTGACAATTCTAGTTTAAGAAGTAATCTGTATCTTTCTTAACACTCAGTCATAAGCTGAAACCATTCTTCAATGGCGTTGTTTTGTTTTGTTTTTGAAAAGGCTTACTCCCTGCTTAAAAACACTACATGGAAAATTCCCTTATACCAGGGAGCTCTGGATAATTTTGTCATTGCTTTGAGTAGCAAGCCATCGAGTAGCTCCACTAGACCAGTAGGGGGTTAATTGGTTGGCTTTAGAGCATTTTGATCTCAGCTGTCATGGGAGCACAGACAGGTACCTTTTTCTTTACATAATCAAATTTTCGTGTCAGCCAAAAAGTGTGAAACTGAGAAGAAAAGTATACAAACAGACTATTGACACTAAATAGGAAAAATGATTCAAAATCATCTAAAAAGGCAGACAGAACTTTAGTTTAAGCAGATTTTTGGCATTTATCTGGCTAGATGATCATCTAAATAGGCTTTAAAAGAACCAAATATAAATATGTGATAAACAGGTAGGGGCCCATGTAAAATATATGGAATTATGTTGTTTGGTTTCTTTTTTCAGAAAGTGGTTTGTGGTCTGTGTGGTCTGTGTGGTTTTATGACAAAACCAGGAAAAAAAGAGAAGTGATGATAAAAAAAAAAAAAAAACTGGGAATTTGCAAAGAAATGTAGTGACATGGCTTAGACCATGCACATTTTAGATGTTCCCCTGTTTCACCACACCTGCTGCAGATGAACAGGTCGGTAACAGGCTTCTATAGGACTTGCTGAGAGGTTGCAGATTTGAATCAGGTGTGGTGAAACAGGGGAACATCTAAAATGCGCAGGATAGTGGCCCTCGAGGCCTGGAGTTGCCCACCCCTGGCTTAGACAAAGGGGTTGTAAACCTACACCTGTACATGCATTTTATTGTTTAATTTTCTTCGTTCTGGAAGCAATGTAAGGAATATGAAAACAACAGAAGGAAAATCTTTTTCATTCAGTCAAAATGTTCATAAGTAATAGCAGTCACTAGAACACAATGCATTTTTAAAATGGACATTTGGCTACATGAAGTGACTCAATCATTATTAGTCATGAAATGAATGAGAAATAAATTCCAGCATAATGCCTGAACAGCTTTCATAGAGTCAGTTAATTTCAAATAGATTACTGAAAACTGCAATAAGCAAGCATGTTGGACAAAAGAACAAAGCAACTCTACTTGACTGACCTGCACTTAAATTTCTGACCACAAAACACATGCTTGACATTGACTTTAAAACCCATGTCTATAGACTATTGCTGAAAATCTGTTGCCTTTTCAGGTGGCTTTCGTATCCAGTTAACTAGACTTGTGAGTGTTTCTACTCCAGCTTACTGTGGTGTGAAATTGCATACACAACCTTGAAATGATTCCCGCAATAGCAGATAGTCTTTGCAATAGAGAAGAATATGTTTTACTTGCTTGCATTGTAAAGAAAGATTACAGTAAATAAAAGCTTGATTGTGAAAGTACACATGAGGGCTCTTTAGATTCTTATTGAAAACAAATCTATGTAATTGGTGAAAGATTATAAATTTACGATGACACACCCACATATGCTATAGGAATTATTAAACTGAATTATTAAATTATTGCTTTTGCATTGCCTTTGCATGTCAAATTGCTGAGACAAGAAAGGCTTCATGTTCATACTGATCTCTGGATGAAAACAAATAACAGAGTAAACAAGGTTCAACTCTGTATATTTTAAATAATCAGGGTATGACACTATTTAGGTTATGTGCATAAAAGCTTGAATATTTTCCATTGTAAATCTAGAGAAATTGCATTACATGAAATTTTCTGCTTTTTTAATAAGTGTCCCAGTGCACTTTAGAAAAGGGAATCAGCTAAGTACCCAGAAAAGATGCTGAATCATAAAGAGCAGTATGAGTGTACTGGTACCTTAAAACCAGACTGTTTGGAGACTGTGGCAATGATTTATAAGTCAAATTCAGATGGAACCATTTTCCCATTAGAGGAAAAAACATTGAACCAGCCTTTTCTCCCACAGACCAGTGAACTAAATGCTCAGTGATTGATGCTGATGTGCTTACCACACATTCCTGATCTAAATTGCAGATGATGTCAGAGAGCACCCATATGCTCTCTCTTTACTCGTAAATACTCAATCAACATTGTCCAATAATAAATTACTTTTAGTAGGTTAATACATCCAACTCCCTTATACGTGCTGATTTAATGTTGTCTGCTATTTAATTACGGCAAAGATTCAGTGAGAATAATCTTAAAATGGACATAAGCTAACTGTTGCTTCACATACTATATCCTCTCCTTGTGTTTTTGCTCTAGCATTTTTTTCTTGTGATAGAAGATTATTTCCCTCCAGTGTTGTAAGGGTTCAAGTGACTTGATAGTCTTATCATCAAAGTACCTCACAGTGGCCAAACTGTTTTGCACATTTTTTCAGATTTACAATGGGCTCTGACAGATGTTTTGTCTGTTTGTTTGTTTTTACAATTTGCATTGAATATTATACAAAAGACCCATAAATAAAGCCTTGTACAACTGGAAGTCTGAAAAGGGTTACAATGTTTTAAAAACAAATCAATGCAACTGAAAATAAAAACATGATTGAAATCAACATACATTTAGAAAGTGGGATCTTCTTGGTCATGTCGATATTTTAAAGCTTTTGTTGGCCCCCAGTTGTTTTTGACACACTGTTGACTTGAAATCATGGTAATTGTTTCCTTGGTGTTGCATGGATGAGCATCAACTATATTAAATAACATTTAAAGTTTAAAGGGTTTATTTTTCTTTGCTCCATTATAGTAAATTATTACAGTAACCCCATTTTAGTTTACCAGTTTTGTCTGCTTCATTTGCAGTTTACCTCTGCAATTTTACAATATTCCAAACTCTTTACTCATGAAAAAAGGAAGATAGAATTATAAAACCCTAATTTCACCAGGTGACACAGTAAATACTACTTGACCATAAGAAAATTAAATCAAACCAGGCAAACATCTTACATTGTGATAAAATGATGTATGTGTAGCTCAAAGAGCAATAAGCTTTTACTCCATTGACACCAGCAGGGAAAGAAATCATGGGCTCATTTCATTTCTGTGTGTTGGACAAAATTGCATTTTACCCTGAAGTCCCGTGGCAAGGTTGTTTTTTTTTTAAAGTTGGGGATTAATTTATTGGAAGAGAACAAATATTGAACTTTGTTTTAATTGTCCAGGAAACCATCAAGCTACCAAAGAATCTTTTCCTACCAAACATGATCAAAAGACAAATCAGGAGCTTAAAAGTAAGAGAGTTTAGTAATATGTCCAATCAGGGATTAAATCAGGTTTTGTTGGTTAAAGGCCTTGCATTTTTTAACATCACCAATTTTTTTTTTTTCTTAAACCCAAGTCAATTTTACAGACATGTTTTTTTTTAATTGTTTTAGTTAAGTAAGGAAATTTGTGTTGGTAAAGTTTGTGTCCATGATACAAAAAAACTTGACCAAATCTGTTTTGTTTTTTTTCCAGTGGATCTAGCATATTGTGTTGCACCACAGCATAATGCAATGAGGTTGTTTAAATTTCCCTTATTTCCACCTGTATTGTTTTAGTATGTTATTGAAGTATGTTTGGTTATGGGATTTTTTTTTATTTGTTTTTTCTACATCTTTGTTTAAATTTTGTTTGGACAGATTCAATCTAGTAATTATTAGTGAAGAAAAAATGTAAAGCTTGGAAAAGAGAATCCACAGAGGCCCTATTTATAGAAGACCAGGTCCAAAGGCATGAAACCCCCAGGGAGAAAAAATAAAGTCGTAGATCAGCCTCGGAAGAAGTAATTAGGACAGATATTTAAACTGAATAATGCAGACTTGCTGAAATATTGAAACCACCTAAAGTTTATTAATTAAGTGCTAATCTGGTGAATATACTTGTTTCATGTCGTCCTTATTTTGCACAATCTAAATTATTCAGAAACACGAAGGCATACAGGACAGATAACACTCTGCCGTATATGTCATCAGTACTCTTGTTAAGAGATGATTAAAGGCATGCTTCACCTCAGTACTTGTGCGTCAGCAGTCTGCTATTATGGTTGATATGGTTCTGTAAGACCCACCACAGTGAGTCAGTCTCACTACAGCAGTCTAACAAGGTCACTTTGAAATCATAGCTGTGCAAAGTCAGTGAAGATTTTTTAGGAGCGATTTAAAAAAGAAGATTCTATTACATATGGTCAGTCAAGCATGCGTATACACAAACGGGACACACAGGTATATGCCAAATATAATTTAGCAAATGTTTTAAACATACACAGTCAAAAAAAGTATGCACTCTGATGGGGTTCAACATAAAAGTACCATGCTTAATTTACTCTCTTTATTTTGCACACTAGAAGTCCAAGGTTAGAGCTAAAACTTGCCCTCTGCCTCTAATCCCTTCTCCATTTTCTATTTCAGTTTCTTGTCTTTTTTCTTCTTATCTATCTTCTCTCCCTCTTGCCCACTCTCTCTTCCTCTTTCTCATTTCACTCTCCCTTTCTCCCCATCTCCTCTCTACAATCTTTCTTTTATTCTTTTGTTCATGCTGCTTGAGTTTCACAGATGGAGTGACTTGAGGCGATGGCAGTTATGCAAAACACAGTTCAAATGAATGCAGAGCTCCCACAAGAAAAATGGCATAAAAGGCCTGCACACAAACAGACATCTAACTCTTGCATGCCATGAACATTTTGTAGAAAGTCATTATATTCAAAAGTGAAGTTTTATCACATCTTGTTGGTTAGGTAGAAGTGGACACAAGACACTAACTTCAGAGAACTTCTAAAAAAGAAAACTAAAACAGATTCAAATGCAATTATAAATTTTGGTTGGATTTTCTCAAGATTACAAGTTGATTAATTTGTCATCTTCTAACCGCATCTAGCAACAGTATATTTGCCCCGTTATTTTTCACACCATTTTGTGGAGTTTTTAACTTTCTTTGCAGCGAACCCAACATTTACTCAGCACAATTGTTGCTGTACACCATTCCACTCAGTTGGTTATGGTGTTCCATGTCTGCTTTTCCTGCCTGCATTTTACATTTCACTACTGTGCTGGACTGGAGTCTGCACATTATCTTCTATCTGGTGGGGTAGACCCCAGACTCCATTACTTATTTACTGAGAACATACTTATACTCACTCAGTTCTTCTTTTTTTACGATTGGTAGTATTTTTTTTTTTTTATTTCCACCACTTCCTCAGTCTGCTGGTAGTACATGTTGCGTAGGGCCTTATCCTCCACAGTATGTTTCACCTGCCTTTAAAGTTCTCTTAGCAGTTCATTGGGAGGAGGGGGGGGTACTCCAGGGTCTCTGTTCATCCTGTATAATGCCTCTAATGCTCATTAATCCTCCCTCTTCTTGGTACTCTTTTTGGTTTTTGGACTGGCAGGACATTTTATATGCTTGGACTTTTTTCTTACCAGGACTTTCAAGACTTGCCTTACTTTTTGTAGGTACTTGTTAAGGCAGATGTTTTCCCACCCCATGGTCTAGCCTTGCGCTGCAAGACAGATTCTCGCAAGATTTGGAGTTTTCCAAACCCACAAAAATCTGCCTTGAACTTCTCCATTGACAACCATCTATTTAGGTCTAAAAAACGTTTGCTAGCTCGTCCTCCAATCAGCTTAAAATATTATACCAGACATCCCTCCCTTTTATAAACGGTTTCAAACGGAGCAGTTCCAGATCTATGTGTATCCCTGAATCGAGAAGAGGCAGGGCTATACATAGATCTGGCAGAGCCAGGTTAATCATGGTCGCCATTTGCTTGTGGGATTCAAACATTGTTGTAGATGTCAGCAATGTTGCTGCCTGGTTGTTTAACCCATTCGGTGGTGATCATCTTGCCTCTATCAGATGCAATTCAACCATATTTTTTCAGATTAAATGAGATTCCAGTATCCTTGATATTAGATCATTGAGTCAATACAGGTGCCTAACTTTGGGAATTATATCTGTAGCCACTCGTTGCTAAAATCTGTCTGAGGGGTTCATACATATGCAGAACACTAGTAGGAACAGAGCATCATCTTAATATATGTGGCACTTGATACTGACTTGTGCAATTGCATTTGAATTGTCTTTCATGTTCCTTCTGAGTTCTTGATAAAGTTTCTAAGCATCCTGTTGATGTACAGTTTCAAGAACTCTAGTTTCTACATGCCATTAAACCATCAGTTTTCTTGTAGTCAGTTCAAGCAATGACCAGATTCCTGAGTCTGGTCTTAAAATCTTGAGCAACAACTCAGTTGACCAGTAGCAGGTGTTTAACTTCCATGGTGATTGTCAGTTATTCTCTGTGCTCCCCTCATGTAGGCCACAGCATGAAGGTCCAGCTCTTATTACTTGAGTCATCTGTTTTGGATGGCTGCCATTTTAATCTGTACTGGTTCTTGTTGTGGGAGATTGCTACATCCTTGGGGCATTGGCTTTGTGTGAAGCCTCGTTCTTCCATATACGTCTCTAGTATTGTTTATTGTCAGCTCTGGGTGGGTCTGTTCTCTCATTAATCCCCTGACAGTACACCCTGTTTATCCTTTTGCTTCTCTAGTTTACCTCTTGAGGCGTGTAGCCAGAGGGGTGAGGCATTGTTTGGCAGTCTCTAGAGCCTCAGACATGGACAAGTTGCTGTATTTCCTTGGCATTTCTCTCTTCATTGCACCTTTCTGTCGCTCTGACAACTGGCAAATGTCTCTTTGTGTTCCACTGATCTTGGCTTTAAGCCTCCTCCATCGGGTAAAATGCTTTTTCTGGGTTGCCTTCATCATATAGCCAAACATTTTAGGGATCATCTGGTCTTGGTCAAGGTAATGATTATGGAATGATTCCATTCATAGTTCTTTATTTAACTGACTCAGTTGAACTAATTTCAAATTTATTGCACTACAGGTTTAATAAATTTACTATTTTAATTTGACTTTTTTCCATTCAAAATTAAAGGCACTTGAAATACCCAGTACGTATGCAGCCACATTTAATTTAATTTTATTGATTTGCAAAGAGATAGATAAAATACTTGTTTTGGGTGTTTTTCAGTCAGTAAAAGTTGAATTTACGACATGTTACAAAAATGGAAACACTATTATACAATTTACATGTTGCACTGCTGCATTTCTAAACCATACAAATCCTTGATGGCAGCAAAATACCTTCACAAGTGGCTTGTATAAGTTCCTAGTCCTCCATTGCAACACAACTATCTTCAGTCCATCTCAGGGTTTTCAACAGGACAAAAGTTTAATTAACTAAAAAAATATATCACCTCTAGAGGTGGCATTCTGTAGTTGATGGAGTTTTAGAACATTTTGTGTAATATTTCAAACTTTTGGTGAAAAATTACTCATTTGTGTACAATTTTGCATTAATAGTTATAAACATTCACTTTGCATAGTGCATAATAATGTGATGATTATGTGATCATACTATTTTAAAATATAGATTGGTCAGCAGTTTTCTGACATAAGAATCATTTTAAGCAGCAGCTTGTGCTAAGGGGTCTAATTTGAATAATGCTTAGTCAGTAATTGCTGTCTCTTTATTGTCAGGCTTTTATGTTGTGAGATTGGCTTGGTCTTGACAACTGTACATCGCTTAACATTAGCCACAAGGTGCAGGGTCAATCAATACAGTCAGACCTGTCCTTTAGAAAAATGCAGATATGTTAAGAATCAATAGCCCAGTGTCATTATCTCTCATTTCAATCAGATATGATGCCATTTGAATAAAAATTCAAAACTGAAATAATCCTAGTTTGAAGGAACAACGTTTTTATATTTTTACACATTATTTTGCAAATTAATTTTTTTTTTTAAATTTTCTTGAAAATATAAGCTTTTAAAAATACCTCATTATATTCCAACTTTGTGTTTAATAATGATCGCTGACTGTTAAGAAAACCTTGCCAGTGCCTTTCTGTATGGAATTTGCATTTCCTCCCTATGTTTGTGTGGGTTTTCTTGAGGGGCTCTGGTTTCCTCCCAAGGACCAAAAATTGTGGGCATGATTGTAAATAGTTATTTGTTTTAATGTGGCACAGTAATGGACTGGCAAACCCCCCACCTACCTCCTACACACCTCTGACCTAAGCAGGAAAAGGCAGGTATAGAGGATTGACTATTGTATTTATGGATTTATAGATGGATGTATGGATGTTAACTTTTTGTGATAATAGCACATGTTTTTTTTTTCTTTTTCTTATTCACCACTCTTGCTGCATATTTGTATTTTCTTTTTTCTAGCAGTTTTCTGGAACAACACATTAGTAACTTGCAGAGAACAAGCTTGTCCTTACTCTGGAGATCACCTGTCAAATACATCTGGTTATCAGCCCACTCCATCTCAATTTTAAAGCATCAGATAGAACTTGTTTCTCTGTCAGAACTGAATTTGCTCTCCTATCCAAATTTGTCTGAACCTGAACCTATTTTTTTATGTCAGTCTTACATTGTTTTGTTACAGCCTAAACTGAGCATCAATCTGTGTCCTGAGTTGAGATCTTGTCTTTTATTTCTTTTTTACCATAGTAGCCCACTGCTGATAAGCAGTTTGCAAAGATGTAATAACTTTGTAACTTTAAAATGGAACTCCATCTTTGGTATTTTACAAATTAGAAACATATTCAATCATTTGTCTGCTACCCAGGTCTAAAAGCAATAAACGAAAGACAGTCAGTGCTATTCAATACAATTCAATCACAAGTGTGAGTAGTTAAATGATGAGCAACTCAGATTATAACCCAAAGAAAAATCATACTTTAAATTATAACCTACAATAAGTGTATTTAGTCTTTAGAACTGAAATAAAATGTACATGTTCTCAGATCCTAACCTAAACCTAGTTTCCTAACCTTTTCTGATACATGTTTTTTTTTTTGTTTTCTCTTTAACTGTAATTCCAGGTCACTCATATTTGAGAAGAGTAGGCTGGGAGAGGCCAGAACCTCAATGTGCCTCTACCGGATAGAACAGAATAATCCTTAGTGCTGAACTGTGCCAGCTCCAGAGTTTCTCTTTCAGGGTCAATCAGCGTTTATACATGTTTTGCTTTGAGTGGACCAGTCATTGTCAAGGGTCAATGCATTTTTTAGTTTCAGTCATAGTTTCCAGCTGAACTCATCGTATGCTTCAGTGGACACATCTGCCAACAACAGCGGTGAAAAGGTTGACACAATCTTCTGATGTGTGTTTGTCATTGCCTGTAAAATTACGTTTAAAAGAAGAACAGAAGTCAGATGTCTGTATTTTTCTTCACATCTGACAGACATAAATGTAAGCTGTGAGATGCATACATAAAAATGCATACATAGCTATGAATTGTAACCAAAATACTGCAGCAATCGAACTGATACTGACTTTAGACCTGATATTGTTCTATTTTTTTATTTTAATTATTATTATTTTATTGTTGTTGATGACATTGTCTTTAAAGGCTGATGGAAATGTTAACTTAGATTAGTATTTGATTAGCACATTTGTCACTAATAAGATTATAATGAGCTTGTAACCTGCTGCTGTTTCACTCAGATGCATATCTCTTCACGTCTTTCCACCAACAAGAGCTTCTTTTCATGCATTTATTATTTCCTTGGCTGTATTCTATATCCAGACAAGTTGTCAACAGTTTGCAATAAATTTAATGGCATAAATACAAGCATCTGTCAAGACATTCCTTATGAGCAAATACCAGGTTTTAAAGGTTGTTTATGTCTAATGTAGTCAGGATAATAGCTTCTTGGTATACCTGAGTATACCAAAAAAGTGAAAAGTGAAATAATGACTAAACAATAAATAACTAAAAGGCTTCTCCCTGTCATTACAGTTACAACAATGTGAATGTTAGCTTAATTTCTGTTGCTAAATCACTGTTTTACAATGTCCCCTGTTGAGAAGAAGTACTGACATCTTTAACATATGACTGATCAGGACAAAGAGAACAGAAATCTTGATTGAATCAAGTTAAATGTTTGAAGAGAACATGTGAAAGTTGTGCTATGGCTTCTGGTTCAATGCAATTAGACTTCAGAAACAAACACATAAGAAAAAATGTGTGATTTTCTTTTTTTATTGAATCACAAACATCATTAACTTGACAAACTAACCCAAAAAGCAGATAACATCTATAACCTCCTGTCTGCAATATGTTGCTTCTGCTCAAATATGCTATTGTGAGCCTCTGGGAGGCTTGTAAAGGTGATTGCTATTTGGTATTTCACATACACGACAGTGGCCCCACCTGAGGTCAGAGTATTGATTTCCTTTTTTTTTTCAAGCTCTGACATCAGGTGCCAGTGTTTGTGAAATTTCTTTCTTCTCTCAGCTTTGTTGACACTTCCTCTCAATTTTGGAGATCCTAAGGCTGCAGTGATATTTTCAAAATCGATTTGTTTGATCAGGGCCAGTCTGATGGAAGTGAACAATTTGTCATCCATTTTTCAGTATGGGCTGTGCATGTCGGTCAGTTAAAGAAAGTCACTTAGAGGCATTGCCACAAGACTAATTTTCTTGTTGATGACAAACTTTTCTCTTACATTAGACATAATTTATTCTATTTTGAAATGACTATTTTAACATTTGTGTTGCATAATATAGTAAGTGTGCAATTCCTAATATGTCACAATGGTGTTTTCTGTTTTTGACTTTGCAAGTGGCACAAAACCTAATCATTGGTGATTTTGCATTGCATAAAATGGGGAAATCGTCCATCCTGGTTGGACTATACTTCAACTAATTCAATTTAACTGGGGAAGCAAATAAACAAATATTTGGCAAAGAAGTTAGCAGGAGACCTTATTGAGGCTGCATTTTTTTTTAATTATAAGCTTAAGAGATCGCTCAAATGGAAAAGAAGAAGAAGCATCTGGAGGTTAATCACACTAGGAGAGAAAACAAAACCTCAAATTCATTACACTCAAGATGTAAACAACAGTTAGAGCACTTAAAGCAAAGGAAAATACATTTTTTAGACAAATAGCACTATCCTCTCTACCTAAGAATTATTTAAATGTCTCCTTTTTTGCATCCATGGTGTTGCATATGCAAACTTTTAAAGATTTGCAAAATGCTGTTGTGAGTGAAATTGCTGTGAGAAAAGCTGACGGTGTCTGGTTATGTTTTGTCAGCTTAGTTCTGCTTTTTATTGTCTATGGGAGCATTGAAAACAAATAAGATCTGGCATAATAGGGTGGAGGCTGATGATGAAATTTTTACTGCCATCACAGCCTTTATCCAGTAAAGACACTAAAAAGTTGGAGAAAGCAAAACAAAGACAGAGCCAAGAAAAGGAGGAGCATGCAATTTGGAAGTGGAACAAACTGAGTGTTTATTCAGCTGAGAAAGATTTACGATCTAATGCGGATGTGGTAGTGAACTCTCCGGTACTTTGCCTCTTTAAATTTTGCTTTTCTTCATGGCACTCAGTTACTCCTATCAATAACTTGCCTTGCATGCAAATGGGCATAAATGGCTCAAACATAATGAAATTTATGGATGAGACAACCCACGATTCAGGTTCAAACTTATACTCCAACCATTGATTAACACATTAGTTCCATTTTCAGCCATTAAACTGTAGATATTTATGCCTTGTGCCCATATGATATAAAAATAATTAGAGCATGCAAATTTGCAATGTTTCATTCTTCAGATTAAAGTGCATGGAGAATAGTGATGCACTGTTTAGTATTTCTGTGTTTAGGAATGGACATTAGAATTACAACATTTAGTTTTTTGTTTGCAGTTTCATTTAAAACTGGTAGTACTTACTGAACATAGTGCTAGCCTCAAGGTGCAAAACACACCAACAACAAAATCAGAAACTTTTTTAATCATCCATCCATCCATCCATCCGTCCATCCATCCATCCATCCGTCCATCCATCCATCCATCCATCCATCCATCCATCCATCCATCCATCCATCCATCCATCCATCCATCCATCCATCCATCCATCCATCTTCAAAACCTGCTTCTTCCTTCTCAAGGTCGCAGGGAGCTGGTGCCGATCTCCAGCAGTCCTTGGGCGAGAGGCGGGGTACACCCTGGACAGGTCACTTTTTGAATCAGTTCATTTATTTGCCACAAAACATAACTGAAAACATACTGTGTCAAATAACACTAAAGCATTTTTAAAAATGCAATGAACATGTATTTGATAAGGGAGAAAATGGCAATATTTTGAACTACAATTTTCAAGTTGCTTATGTTCTCATACTGTCATAGTGCCACCCCACCATACCAACTTTACAGATTCAATAGCTGAATCAGATTTAATATCTCTTCTGAACCTTTAAATTTAATTTTTAAACCAAACTTAGTTAGATTTTAGCAAAGGCATTTTAGAAGTTGTTTGGACATTATAATTTCACAATGTCACAGTGAAATAAATATAAATATAATGTTATGTAGGATAAATACAGACTGGGATTGTTGTGTTGTGTTTTTGTAACACTTACCTACACAACTCAAATTTAAAGCAAACTTTTTTTTCTGAGAAAAACATGTGTCTTGTTTTAAGTCTAAGTCTGGATAAGTAAAATGGCAAAGAAAGTTAGATTTTTTTCCTGGATAAAATCATAATCAATACTTTTTGAAAATATGAGAGGACTCAAATGGAAGCAAACAACACTGCTCAAATAAAACTATCTTTAGAAAAATACGCCATAAAAATAATGAATACTCTGTGGAATGTTTTGTGTATAAGTGTGTACATGGGGCTTTGCATGTGTGTTCCTTTAAATTTGTCCAGCTTTGCTCCAAAACCACCCAATGCAACTAATCACATGTTCATCTTAAGATTTAAACAGCAACAGAGGGCAGTCAGTTGAGACAAAGAGCTTCTCTCAGCCCCAATAACAGGTGAAACTTAATTTATTTGGAATACTTTTTGGGCACCTCCCACCCTGATCCAATAGCAAGCAAAGTAAGAATATGTCATGCTTATCTTTTTATTAGCATGCAAGTGGGATTTTCAGCAAAGAAACTGTTAACATAGCCAGCAAAATATTTTGGTAATTGCTGGAAGAACAAGCTAAACCACTTCTTTAATGAGTTCATGGCTCAGAGTGAAAGCTCCAAACCTTTGATCAGTTGCAATACTTGATCATAGTTGTAAACATAGTGGTGATGAATCTCTTCATGTCAATAAAGCGTGATGTTTGCAGTTTTGGATTGTTTGGCTTGAAACCTTTGATTTCTGTAGCAGATATCCAGGATTTTAGTTATACAGATGGCATTTAGAATAAGGCTTTTGTCAAGCCTAATGCCATCTTAGCATTTTATTGGCTGTCCTTTTCAACAGACTCGCTCATTTATTGACACTCTGGCCCTAAACGGATGTAACAATATGTAGTAAAATCAAGTTGAACAATTAATGTTGATTTTTATTTTGCAAGAAAAAAAAATAAATACAAATGTTTATTTATCAATGTGTTTTTTAAGATCAACCAACAAAGGTAAAAAAATAAATAAAGGCTGGATTATTCATAGTTATTTAACCCTCTAAATAACTGAAAAAGATTGTCTGAAAATATTCAGAAGAACTATATCCATAGCCAATACAAGAAATGAAAAATCTCTATTTGCATTATTTGCATTGGGTTTGCTCACCAGCTCAGCAGGCAGATTCTTTGGGTCATACCACACTTTTTTAATCAACAAAACTGGAATCATGATATTCCATGGGTTTATTTGCTTACTAATTATGTCTTCCAGCTGGTGTGAGGAAGCATGCCGCTTGATAAGTCACTCACATGGACTCATTAGTTTTTACTCACACATCTTAGTTGTTTTTGAACAACATTGCTATAACTATACTGTATATTGCAGTTCAGTTCTATTTTCTTGATTAAACATCTGACGGCATCATCACACTTTTAATGCTCCATCATTGGCATTATTTATATCCAAATTTTGAGGATTAAAACTACTAACTGTCTGCTGTGATTGATTAAACTAAAGAAAGTAGATGAGACAAATGTATTTTGGGGGGAAAAGACACATATCAAGCATGGCTTCTGGTGAAGGGACAGGAAGGAGGGAAACATGGAAGGTGGTAGAGATTGTTTAACAGAATGCAAGCAGATGGTTGGACTTAGGCTTTGTAAGTTAATTCATATTTCAATATTAATTTAAATGAAGTGTAAAGGTTTTTATTTGCATTAATTTACATGGCGCTTTGGTTAACTGCAAAATACACCTTTTTTTTTTCATTTAGCAATGTTTTTAATTAACAATTACTAAATTATTAACAAGAAATAATTTCTGAATTAACTGAGAATCAGTACTAATGTGACCAATTAATGACTGACCCAAAATGTGAATGGTTTGGTTCTTTTCTTGACAGTTTGTCAGTCTATCACAGGACAAATATACAGTAAAAACAATATATACTCTTACAGTATATCAAGAGGGTATAAGAAATGGAAACACAATAGTGTCGTAATAATCCAGATTATGATTGACAGAAAATACAAAATTATCAGCCTTGGTATGAAAAAAATTCACAGGAAAGAAAATGTCATTTTGTGAATGCATGGTGTGTGCAACGGATGAAGCATATGTTGTATACAGCTGGTGGTACACTAGGGGATTTGTCTCTGCCGTATGCACAACATGTTGTCTCCCCAATACAAATGAGGCAGCTGTGAAGAGCAGGAAATTTGCCACAGTGCAAAAGATCATAGTAGGGTACCTACTCACAGATATGACTGTCTCATACATTTTCTTTTTTTTTTTCTTTTTTTAATCAGAATTTACTGGTTTACAAAAATGTTATGAACTCTGATGGATGGAGAAGGAACATTTATGGACATAGCAAGTGTTGTCACAATTAGAAAGCCTCATTAATCAAGACCTATTCTTAAGCTGAGCATGCCAGAGGGGATCTAAATATTAGTGAGTGTTTCATCTGTAATTCTGGATATTTGCTGGAAAAACAAATCATTTGAATGATTTCTTTATATTTGATGAGCTTCTCTTTTGAACACCCACAACATCCTTCACTCTCAGTGACAATTTCCCCAGGGTTATACATATCACAATATCTGGGTAGGTTTCCAAATATGAGCCAAGATAAACATTTTTGACAGCATTTGTCTTTCACTGAATGCCTTGTGAAATTCTATCTGAGTGTGCTGAATATGATGGGTTGGACTTGGCAGGCTAGTAAAGAAAACATTTCATTTGAGGGCAACTTTTTTATTTCTAGCTGCTAACAGGACACAAAGCATCACTGCTGCACAAACACAAACATCATATACACATTAACACACACCCCCACAAAAACCCAGGTGCTTGTCTATTGCTTAGTCTGGCCAAAAACAATAAGGCTTTACTGTCCATTAAACAATATGGCTCATCATGTGACACTGGGAAAGATCCAAGCTTGAATTCAGTTTTTAAAACATGTATGGTTTCCTTTTGTTGGAGTTAAATTACAAAATGTCAATGCTTGTTTTGTTTTTTAATGATACAAATCTAAACATCATCAAGTGCTGATATATATATATATATATATTTTTTTTTTTTTGTTTGTTTGGTTTTTTTTGTTTTTGTTTTGCAAAAGAAAAGTACAGATTAAAGGAACAATGTAGATATTTGAGTTTAAGAATAAGATGTTGATTAGAGCGACTTTAGGATTTACATATGCAAAGTTTTAGTTTTAGGAGTTTTAAATGAATTCCATTACCCAATTTTCCTGCATAGATTGCACAGTTATAGGCAGTGAAATTTGAGTGAAACACAATTAGCACATTTCACCGTTTTTCACTGCTTTTTTCTTTATGTGATGACTTTTGTCTGTGTTGAATCTCGCCTGTAAAACAGTTTTAACTCTCATGTGTTGCTCTTTGTACATTTAAATGCAGACATCAAAACATCTTCTTCCTTTGTTTGAGCCATATATAATGTATGTATAATGCCAATTTAATTCTCTCAGGAACAACAGCATTGATGCAGCGTTAGCACTGTTTAATAGCTCATTTATAAACATGGGACAGAGAAAATGTTTCCAGGAAAGATGCAAATATTTCTCAGCATCAGAAATACAAGAACATGAATCTGTAAAATGCAGCTCCTGTTGCTCAAATATTATTAAAATAGAGCAACTTAACATTTTAAATAAAACTCACAAGTATTCAAATTCCTTCAAAAGTAAATACTTGTTTCTACTGGCATGTGTTGAGTTTAAAGTCATTTTTTAAATGATCCCTTAAAGAGTAAAGTGTGTACAGACTGATTGTCCTTGACATTGAACAACCTCTGTCAAATAAATTCCTACCCACGGGGTAATTTGTGGAAAAATGTGAAGCTTTTTAGAAAGTTGAATTGAAACAAACTTGTTTAACTCTGTGTTTAACTTTATCAGAAACTTAACCCTGCACTATATATATTCCTGTTTTTATCTATACTGACATGCCACAGACACTTTTTAAAAGTAGCTACAGTATAGGAAAAGTATGTACACCATAAATTGAAATGTGACAGTGGGTAAAGTGCTGGACTTTAGCCTTTTACTAATCTGTTTCGATATTGCACAACTTCAACTGAAACCTATTCAGCCTGAACTGAAGAATGAGTCTGCAAACTAATGACAGCTAAATACGAGGCGCATTCCAGTGACTATAAAACCATATGAAACTGAAATTGAACACAATCCACTGCTAAACTAATCCAACTCCTTTTATGTGTGGAGAGGTTTTATGATGATTATGCAGAGAGCAAAGCAGAGAAAATCAAATCACCTCTTCATGAGCAGAGTTCAGAGCTGGTCTGAAATGTTGCCTTGATCTTTATTTACACTGTATTTTTTTGTAACTCTATAGAATTTATTAATGCTCAAATGAAACTTTGAACCTTTAATCAATATACCGAGATATAATAAAAGTTAAAAGTACATAACATATAGAGAAGAGAGAATATTAATATCTAAAGTGTAAAAAAGCTTTAACATAAGATAATTATGTGTTTATTAAAGTTTGATGAACTACGTTTAGTTGAAAAAATGTTTCAACAAAGTTCTAAATATAACAACAATGTACTGAAAAAAAAAAAGTTGGATATGGTAAAATCTAAATTTTAGCTGTATCTTATCAGGCTGTGCTCAGCATTTGGGAAAACACAAAATATCCTTCTTCATCATTTCAAGGGAAGACCATCTCATTCTTAACATCACCTGCTTTTCCGGTACCTCTCTTGGCTGAGCGTGCATAAACAGGTGCTAATCAGGAGCAGCAAAATTCTCAAGCTCAGATAAGACATACATTAAACTGCTTTCCAGAATATCCATCATATTTTCATTGCTTAAAACTGAGATAAGAAATTTCTCAAAGTTGCTAAAATTGGCAAACAATAAATAAATAAAACTAAGTAGACACAGGGTGTCTGACTTTTGGAATAATCTCAATAAATATCTTTCTTGAACTGAATAAAACACAAAAAAATATCAAACGAGGTGTGTACATCTGGCAGCAATGAGTATGTAAAGTATAATTACAAACAGAAAGCAAAATAGAATGGATGGTGAAGAATCTTCTAACAAGGCTTTTTTTTTTAAAGTTACAGCGTGTAGGAGAAACACTGCTAGCTTCAGGGCTACTTTCAACTCAGAGCTACTCAGTGCTTTATACTGAAGTCTGTCATGAGCTCTTTGTGTTAGCCTGTGTGTTTTACTATGGGACCTTTGTTGCATGTGGTAGCCTCAGAGCAACAGTCTTGAAGAAGCTCTGAGCTCCTTTCTCTGACTGTTTTAAAGGCCTGACAGTCCGAATACAATTGAATGAGGAGGAATTCGCCTTAACTTGGCAAAAGATCTCTCACGGTCCCTGACAGTTCTGGCAGATTGTCATGGCAGCTTGCTGATGAGAGCTCTGTATTCCCACCTCAACACTGCCACAACCATCACCAGCTATCCACCCACTCCTCCTCTTCATTCAGTCTTTTTGAAGAGGACATTTTTTCTCACCTTTTCACTATAAAATCAACAACTTCAAATAAAACAACATTTTATCTCAAATTGGGAGAAGAAAGAACATTTCAACAGACCACAATATTGAGTTGATTGACAGACAGAAGTTGAAATGCATACAAGACAATTTAGAAATTTATGCTCAATCTTCCTATCTGTGGAAACCAAAACTTCACTCCTACCATCCCATTTTTCTGGTTGACACACCATGCAAAATTGATCAATACAAACATGTCACCTCCAGCCAACAGGAGAAAAATGATCGAACTGCAGCTATGAATTCACACGCAGCAATAATTGAACCCAGCTGAGACAGTTCATGTTTACTAACTTTTTTTCACAGTGTTTCATTTCATTCAAAAGCTTTTTAACAGACTCTTTTGGGGTTGAAAATGGGTCAATTCTCTCAGACGGAGTTTATAAAGGCATAAAAGTCAAACTTGCACATTTTTTTGAATAATGGATGTTGGTCAGTTTGATGTGACACTCTGTTAGGGCTGATCATTTGAAAATACTTAATCTTACCAAATAAATTCATGATGCTAAATTTTGGCAACACAAGTACTGAGAGCTGATGGATAACCAGGAATCAAAACACAAGACAAGTGAGTGTGAATAGGTTGCAGGCCATCTGGTGGGGATGAGCAAGTGGCCCTTTCTCCCCTCAGCTTGTCGACTGGGACCAGTGGAGACAGAAATCAGTCAGATGAAACTGATGTGGACATCAGGTGGAGGATCCACTTACAGCTCGTCTCGCCTGACTTCTCTTTGACTGGTGGTGCACTCCGATACGCTGCCATGCCTCTGCAAGACAGTTCTATTTCTCCAACCTCCTAAAGGTGTTCAGCAGTGACTAAACACTCCCCAAAGACTGTATCAATTGTTTTATTCTTTCAGTTTTAGAATAGATGGTGGGAGACATGATGTCTGAAACACATTCTCGGCTCAGAAATTTAGAGAATCCCATATGCTGCGTGGTGTGTGTATGTGTGTGTGTGCGTGTGTGTGTGTGTGTGTGTGTGTGTGTGTGTGTGCAAGTGTGTGTTGGTATGCTCAGTCATTATGCAAAACCCTGAGCTGCCTCACTGAATCAAAACAAAGTGATCTGTGGATTCTTTGATCATCCTGCTCAGGTTACCTTGATTTCAAGGTTATTCTTTATATCCATATTCTTCTATTCTTCATTCTGGGCTTTATAAGTGCTGTTCACACTGAGTCAGTTATCAAAGCGTGTTCAATGGGATAACAAAAACCTTCTAGAAGTATGTACATATGGATTAAATTCTCTAATGTCAATCAAAAGCTATTAAAAAGGGATATAGGCACATGTTTGATTGTCATAAACAGAAATATGTTGGTAAAACATAAGCAGACTGTAACACCTAAACCAATAAACAATTCCTCACACTGACACACATGCATTTATTTATGTATTTATTTACACAGAAGCGTTTCTGTGGTTTTGTAAAGACATATACAGGTTGGGTTATACAATTTTAGAATTGACTTCCCCTATATATTACTATTACCTGTGTTGATTGGAGTATGTTTAAATAACTTGTAATTGCAATTTTTGTTGTTAGTCAATTAAGGACTTACATGTGTTGTGTCCCAACTTTGTCCCGAAGCACAAATAAACACAATTATTGCATTATTATTCTCATAAATATATTTAAAAAGTCTAAATGCACCAAACTTGAACTGTTACATATTTTAGTTGTACAGTCACCAATTAAGTCTATTTAATTATGTAGATGGGCTTTGACAAAGTTTACCTGTTTGCTGTAATTTCAAGCAAATGGCTAAACATTCAGCTTTCAATGCAGCATAATTTAAAAGAAAGTGTGTGTTTAGAAGTAACAGAAAACCCTTAAAATATGTCTGATCAAACTATTTTTGACATGCAATTAAACTTTGCGTCATCAAATTAATCTGGACAACACTTAATAAAGAGCTAATGTTATAACTGGAGATCTCTGCCTGCACAGACATACCAATATAATGTCAGATAAATCTCATGTCTCTGTCCCATCTTTGTGACACACAGAGCATGAGAATAAATTAATGAGACACCCATGTCAATTTTTCATCGGCTGCAATTAATGTAATGGTTGCTGTAAAGAAGTAAAAGGTTAGAGGAAGCCTACCGCTGCTAAAGAGTCCACACCAAATATTAATGAAGGGGATCCTGGGATGATTCTGTCTGTCTATTATTAATGATGGCATTGGTATAGTCAAACTGAGTGAAGGACAACAGTTGGAGACAGAAACCTTGGAACCATCAAATTAAAATGCACATTTAAAAAAAAAAAAACTGTTTCTGATTAATGTAGAATATGACATCTGTTTAGTGATTGTTAAGTACAAATTAATTAACTGATATGATAATATAATTTTTATAAGACAATATAAAAAGTGTTATGACTGAGTACATGCAAGCTCAGATGAACAACAGCAAAATTAATATTATGCAATGTCTCAATATTTAATATTTTATTTAATTAATAATGCAAACGTGCCAAAACAGTGTGTAGGTATGCTGCAAAAAGTAGGCGCTACACTTGAGAAGAGTTTTTGTTTTGTTTCTGTTTTCCTCAGTGTTGTGGGATTTTTTAACCTGGCTTTTCCAGATCATTGTGTAGCCCCATGTCCAGTTGGTGCTACATAATCATCTGGGATTTCTCAGTCTAAAAGTGTCTGAAAAAGGGAGGGCCATCTGGTATAATATTTTGAGCTGACTGGAGGACGCACCAGCAGTCCATCTAACATGACTTGTCTTTAGCCAATCACAGTAAATCTGGCTCTTGCAAATCCACTTGGGAGAAAAGCACACACATTGTTACCATTAAGAAATGCACAAAGTTCTTACCTTTGCTCATTTTTCAACAAAGAAATTGTCTCTAGTTCTCCTTAAACAGATTTAATAGCCACTTCTACGTGTACGTCCATGTTTGTTTTGCTTTGCCTGGGCAGTTGCTGCTATTGACCTGAACACCTGCTCCAAAGCACAATGTTAACAAATGATTGGTCGGAAACATGATTTGAGTCAGACGGTTTATTTGGAGCAGTAGATGGATTTTTTTGCATTTGGAAAAGTCCAAATCTTGCAGGAATCCATCTTGCAGTGCAAGGTTGGGGATTTTGGAGAAATCACATGACTGTAGATTGTAGATTTAAAGCTCAGTATTAGTTCTCATTCCTGTGATTAATCTCGCACTTCCGGACTTATCTTACACTTTTGAAGTACTTGACAGTAGCTGCCTTTTATGAAGCTTCTTTAGTAACAAGAACAGTGCATTACCGTAGTACAAACCACATTTAAAGCTATCTCGCACAACTGGATTCTTGGGTTGTCTTCTACAATTACATTGATTTTTTTGACAAAAGGTTCTTAGTGACGTGTTGGTAATGTTGCACTTTCAAGAATTCTATCATCCAAGTGATGTACTAAATTGTGAGATTTCTTCTGATCAAACCAGACAGCTCACATATTTAGTTCTCAGTCTCTCAGTATTATCTTAAATTCTTTGTTGAATGTTTTTGTTGATCAGTAGCAAGAGTTTGGCTCCTCTTCTGTTACTTCTAAATCCCCAGTCATTTTCACTCACGCATTGAGCCACGTGTCTCCTCACTCTGAGAGCTATGCTATCTAGACAGCAGACACATTGTTGTACAGAGGCAGGTTATTATTTATTGTTCAGTAGTTGAATGAAATGTCCTCCTTCAAGAGCTCTTTATGCTCAGAAATGTTTGGCTTTGGGACTGTTCATGTCTTTCTTCTCAGGTCAGTACACCCTGTCATCATAAGATCTGTGGCCAAAAGAAATTGTGTTTGGTTAAAAAAGAAAAAAAAGAAGTTTTTTTAAATATACCATGTTTGAATTTAATCCAGGTTTGACAATGAAGATTCCAAATAAAAACATGGACACAATTTGTTGCTCTAAGACATGAAAAATTAAAGACAAGATAAGTTACAAGCAATACCAACTACCATCCTTTGTCCATACTCGTGAATGCCACAATTTAATTCAGGGATAAGCAGCATAGCCAAAAACTGCATCACAAGATTTTGAAGCTTGATATAAGGTTTATATTGCAATGTGTCTAATTCCACTTTTGGGCAGTCAGTTGTGTTTACTTCTCTATTTTTTCCTAATGCTTTAGAAAACCATGACTCTCACACACTGGTCCTCCAACCCTCATATTTCTTTATTGGAATAAAAAACGAAAAAAAAAAAATCAGCAAACCTAAAGGGCAGAACATACTGTGGCATATTACACACATCAAGAAACATGTCTCTATTGTGTTCAATTATGACCAAGGTGCCCAGAGTTTTGTTTTTGTTGTTGTTGTTTTGTTTGTTTGTTTATTTGTTTGTTAGTTTTTTGTTTTGTTTTCTTGACTCTGTTCTACTTCTGAGTGTTTAAGTAAAAAAAAAAACACATTTTATACATAGACATCTGGGCTCCCATAGAAGTGCTCTCTTTTTTTAATAGCAACGTTGTCTGTGTTTTGTTCATGTGATTGTTTGATCACCGAAAATGAAGTTCAATTAGAAAGTCTCAAAGTCAAAGATATTTAAAACACTCAAAAAATGAAAGGATCACTTGTTAATCACAGTATCATGTCAGGTCAGTTAAAACTTTGAAATATTGATCTGGTCAATTGAGTAATGGAGGGTTTGTTGATCAGTGTCAGTTGTTTTGGTTTTAATGAAATTAACAACAAGTTCACTAAAAGGGGAAATAATTAGAGGACCTCAAGAACAGGAATACTTTTTCAAGTGGAGGCCACAGATATTTTTTCCCTCCATCTTTTTTTGACTGCTTTTCAGTTTTGCGTTTGACCCGGTACAGTGTCATTACTGGTAACATAAGATCATACCTGGACTTTACAGAAGTTCTACAGGCAATCCATCTCCACCAGGAAGGAACATTGCAAGACAACTTTGTCTCCCAGCAGCCTCAAGAGTATTGAAGAGATGCTTGAAGACGCCGCGGAGAACACCAGAATTAGCAGTTTCGGCACTGACACCCTGTGACACTCACCAGCCCACCCTGATCAGTCATTTACAAAAGGATTAATAAAAAAACAAAGTGAAAGAAAACAGTAAAATCAAGAAACTGCTATGATAAATATATTTTAAAATGACAATTTTATTGATACTAATTTTTTGTGGTGTAGATATTTGCAAACAAGTTAAACTTTGCAACAAATCTAATTAATTTCACAACCTAATGACAGAAATATTGAGGTATGTCTGCTAATCAATTACCCAGCTAACAAGATGAAGAGAAAATCCATTGCATTATTGCAAAGAATCAAGAAGACAGAACCTTTTTTTATAAAAAAAATAAAAAATTGCATGCTTCCCTGAAAAACTTTAGTGTTTTCATTTTGAGCTAAAACATTTAATTCTACAATTCAGTTAAATTCAATTAAATTCTAAATTTTATTTATTTAGAAAAATGTTTTTTTTGTATAATTGTTTTACATAATTCATACAAATTATACTACATCCCATCATATTCATTGAATAACAAATAATGAAACATATTGAAGACAGAAACACAATGATCAATGTTACTGGGTGTTAAACAGACTAGAAATCAAAACAAATTTGAACACTGAGCTGGGTGTGATGACCAGTAGAAATGGGTCAGAGGGTTTCATTAGTTTTTCCTGTTGACATGGTATTAAAATGTCTAATTTGTCACCATTTATCAGTGATGACATGACACTGAAGTAGCTGACACGTCATGGTCTGATCATGTCAAAACTGCTGCCATCGGGTTGCAAATCAGCTCAACTGAAACTTGCGGGTTTTTTTAAGACAAGTGTGCATGATTCTAAATACATGACAATGAAGAGCTTAACATAGTGATGAAAATAAAGTTTATGAATTTGATTTAACAAAATGTTTTGGGAGCGAACAGAACTTGTACTGAAGGAGCCTGAAACTGAATTTGATCAGGCTGTCTGGGATGCAGAAAATGGAAATTCTGCAGACAATAAGAAGCAGAGGTCCCAGAATATGGCTCAAGCATGTAGCAGAATAATAAAACTGCCTCTACAGTGTGAATGAAATTAGTCAAGAAACTGCAGAAGAAGAATGAGTGCAGGAACAATTTAGTGCTAATGACTTGATGTTTAATTTGATGCTATGTTCAAACTATTAAGCACAAAAAGTAAAAGTCAAGGGGGTAAAATCAATGAAGAGGCAGTTAAGAGAAAAAGTTGTGCAAGAAAGAGGGTCAGATGTTTTATCCGACTCCAACAATGACTGAGATTCTTTTGACCCTATCAGTTCCTGCTGGTCAGAAAGTCAAAGGTTATAGTCTTGAACAGATATGTAGCTTTTTGGACATTACTAAAGGAAAAAGAGATGTAGTTGGACAATTTCATTCAACAGAAAAAGACAGAGAAGCTCTGATAGCTTAAGCGACGCCAAAATGCATCACCTTAGAAAAGTAATGCAGAAATCAAGAGGTTAAATAAATGATGCATCAAAGTAAAATACAGCAGAAAAATATGACATACAGTACCTTTTGTAAATAATTGATCATCTTATGCCTGCTTATGGGTAGTTTTGAGAATTCCATCTGTAAATCTCAATGGAGCAAAAAATGACTGACTGATGTTTTGCTTTCTAAACACGACAACAACAGCCAGTATTCACAGATGCACTGTAAAGATAATCGCATTGGTTAAGTACAGTAAGACTGAAATGACTCTATTGTTTTGGACATCATTTGTAAATATTAATATCATGCATTTTTAATCTTGTAGGTGTCTAGATCTGCTAAGGATTTAAACACATGAGGCTTTGGTTCATTTAAGTTTAATGATTTTTTGCTGAAATTGATACTACTTATAATTTCGTCTTAAGTCTGGAAAAGAAAAATGGTCAGAAACAATTTATTCCTTGATTTCTGTCAAAAGTTGGAAGTGAGTTGGAGAAACCAGTAAAACAAAACAACATCATAACAAGGGGAAAGGATTCAGTTCATTTGGAAAGCATTAAACACAGTTTACAGTTTAAGCACACTGTTTAGTTTGGACATGAAAAATCATTAGTGCGCCTGGTGGCAGAGTATTTTTTTCAGCAAGCAAGTCATTTCTGTTTTGAAAAAAATGCTGTTTACTATTGATAATGTAAGGTTCAGTATGAATTGTCTGTCACTTCTTTGTATTATTAGTATTAAAACTTGGAGATTAAATTAAAACAGGAAGAAATGAGGTTGGTATGTTGTTATACTGGCTGCTATAAGAGCCAACACAGATTGCAATGATGTATGAATAGTTACCAAACATATAAATATAATTTTTGTTTGGTGAGAGAGTCCATGTTTCACTGTTTTGTTCAAAAGAATGCCAAACTTATTTAGTGTGCTAAATAATATTTTCTTATTTTTTGGGAAAAAAAATCTTTATTTGTATTCAGTTTTCTTTTGATCAGAAAAAGGGAAAATAAGGGAACTTGTTGTATTTTGTATAGGTTAGTAAAATTAGCTTTACATCTAATTAGGAAACTGAATATTGATGAAGAACAAAAGTGTTTGATAATTTTCAAGAGTTTGTTAAGAACAGAAACAATATTAGAATATAAGTATCATTCTAAAATAGATTAACAGGATGTTCTAAATATACTGGACTATTACAGCATACTTTTCATTTTAAATATTAAAACTAATTTTATAAATGTTTTGCCTTGATTTTTTTTATGTTAAAACCATTTTAATTAATTAAAGAAAAATCCCTAGGTTTCTTTTCTTTCTTTTTAAAATGTATTATGTTGAAATCTTGAAGAAAAGCTACTGAAATAATGCACTTTGTGTCCTTTTTCTTTATTAGACTGGGCATTCTTGGCCTCTTCGAACTCTAATGTTATTTACACTCCTATTCATACTGGGGAGCTGCCACAATTCAGCTGACTTTCATTCATCAAAGGTTCTACGGGCGAACAGTCAAACATTTTTGTGACCACAAACATTGTTGTCTCATGTACTATTTCCATATTTTGTTATACTAAAACTAACTGGCTGGTTTCTTTTTACATAATTTGATTAGAAGGAAGAATTAATATCTTGTTGTGCATGTCGTTGTAGACATACTGGTGAGATTTAGGTGAAGTTTCAGCATGTGAGCTAGACATCACCATAATGCATACATGAAAATCCATTAAAAGTGAAAGTGGGCTTGGTCATGGTAAAGCTAAAAACATTAGCATGAAGTGAAGAAGTGTTTCGGAAAAAGCCATTTGTCATCCCCTTCGACCTCCATCCCAAATCAATGATTTCAATTTGTGCATTGATAAAAGTGAATAGGCTTAATGTAAAGACTTTACTAAATGCTTTAGGGGTCACATTAAAAATGCAAAGGTGTGGTAGTTATCTCAAGTGCCTTGACTGGATGTTGTCCAAATATAATATTGCACCCCTGCAGCAATTATAGGGATCGCTGGGGGGGTAGTGACTGCAAGGAAATGAACTCAAGATCAATCTCAGTACTTATCAGGTTGTAAGTGAGTCTGAAAAGGTTCAAGGAGACTTGAGGAATCGTTTTGGCACTTGACATATTGTAGCTCTGCCTGGAAGAAGATGGCTAGAAATCAGACCAGGCAATTTATAATTGTTTAATTGAGGTCACTTTTTGGAATTTCTGATTTAATCTTATTTTAATGACAGATTACTATTGATTCATCAGCTCTCATGGACATTCTTGTCTTTAAACTTTAAACTACATATTTTTATTTCACTGCATCTTCTGCATGCTGCAACAGGCTAACATATTACAGTCTTTGAGGATACAACCTATGTTCAAATTTAGAAGATGATGTATATCTCAAATGTAATTCTACTGGAACTCTTTGAAGCTCATATTCCCAGCACTGGCATCTGCCTGGGATTACAAATGGCTGCAGACCTGCTTTAATCAGTTGCATCAGTCAATAAACATTTAAGTTTTACGACTAAAAGATTAGTTCACTGACTGGCATGATGTGATTGCCATGATTTTCAATCCACTGAGATCAAATTTAGTCAGCATTTTTAATCATAACATTACCTACAAAAGACCTGAGGGCATCCACAGTAGTTAAGAATCTCTTAACACACCTCTCCATCTAAATCAATGTGGTACATTGTGATGTAAATTACCATTTGGGCTTTGGGTTTCACCTGGGTGATTGAGAGTTCAGGCAATATGAATTGTGCTAGGCCTTCCTAATGGTAGCTCATAATTTCACAGATCAATGAACATCATCTATAGCAGTAAAAGAAAAGAAAACTTGAAATTGTAATGAGGCCAAACTCAATATTCTAGTCCCATTGTTCGGATAGGACACAGCCTTTTGAATCCTGCTGTGCTGCCAAGTATTACCTTTGAAATTTTGAATTTCTTAGTGTTTTGTATTTGAAACCACTTGTTAGATATTTCATTTGAGTTGGAAGTTTGTCTTGTCCTTGTTTCACTTCATCTCTGAACTTAACATGTTTCTGATTCAAAGCAGGTATCCTCAGCACCAAAACAAAGTAGTTCAGTCAATTGGTGTGTGGTAATATTTTTATTCCTGAGATGAACAGAAGGCAAACAGACTTCCTTTGTTATTTATTTAAGATGTTTCACCTCTCATCCCAATGGCTTATTCAGTTCTTATTATGAGTTGGAACGTTGAGGTTTGTGAGTTACTGCTGGGACAATCAGACTAAAAGGGACATTGGATTCACATAAATCACTGACCCACCTGCCATCCTGTGAGTTGTTTGGGTCATTTTCCCCTGTGAGCTGTTTACCAACTAGAGCAAGTGAAGAGTTTCAGCCATATATATCTGAGTAAATGGTTTTGTAACCATTCTGAAAAAAGGGTTAAGACTGTGTAGGTGTTTAACAGCTGGAACCTGAGCTTTCCCTTGAATTTAATATGGATTTTCTAATTTGACTGTCCAACTCTATGAAACTCCACTAAAAGAATATAATCATTTCAAAATACTTTTTCTTGACTTGATGTTTTCAGATTTAAGATGTTCGTCTTCCTCTGTTAGTCTTCTGTGGTCAGAAGTTTCTGGTGATCCTAAACTTTTCTAAACCATTGAATGATGCCTCATTCTGAATTGTGCTCCTACATTGGATCATTCCATTAGCATGAACAGGATATTTATATCTTTTTGCCCAAAAAACAAAATAGTGATAGACAATGAAGTTTTGATGTAACTATGGTTGAAGTATTTTCCAGGATGTAACCCAACCTCTTAGTCCCTAAATCATAAATAACTGTCCTTTGTGCAGAAGTCACAACACAGAAATAACAGAATATGTTAAAGGTTAGTTTCAGAGTTAAACTAACTGTTTTTTTTTTTTTTTGTTAAGTAAAGACAAACAATTATTTTACAGAAACCAGGATAACTTCAGGAAGGACCAGGAGACACAAAGTTTGACTAATAAATTAATTTTATACAAAAAGGTATAAATGACTGATTCTGTTAACCCGTTTCACTGAAATTACCTTATGAGGCATTAACTGTCAGCTCTTGGTGAAGCCTTTTTTATTTTTATAAAGCAAAATAAAGAAATCCGATCTACCTGCTTCTAAAATGAGCTAATGTTGGACTAAAAGGTCACACCTGTTGTTCACAGAAGCTTTCATACTAACAAAGACCTTCTGTCTGAGAACACCTACAAACTGTGTAAACAAAGCGTGCCTAGTGAACATAATGAATCTTAGTTATTATAGCTGGAGTTTCACTGTTTTTATGGAAGGTGTATAAGAATCACTTCTATCTAATCACATATGTATTATTGCTTTCCCTGTTTTACAAACTTTGATAGTTCACCAGTAAATTGAGAGACACAGCTACATGAATTGGAAATAAATCATTAGAGAATTAATCTTTGTAAAGTTTCAGATCATGGTATACCTATATTTATGTTGCTGAACAGAGGATATTATGTGATGAACAAGCTAGTTGGTGCAACAAAAGCAATAACTGATTGTGTTGCATACATTTGATTTATTAAGTTAGATGTCAAATGAAAAGATAACTTATCTCTCAGAATATCTGTAAACTCAGCATAACATTTCATCTAGCCACCCAGGTGGTAACATCCCTCCCAGAATAATAAATAACTTCAAGCATGCTTGTGTTTTCATACAGAGTTTAAAAAGCATAAAATTCAAACACAGGTAATAGAAGTTTGGCTGTAAATTATACTCTTGACTCATGTAGAGTTGCCTTCATTTTCATCTTTGCTTCAGGCAAACTCTGATCCAACCTAAAGATCCAGAATGAGGAATAAGTCATGAATGTTTGCTGGTAATATAATTTGCGTTCAGAGAGTGGATTCTTGGATATTTGCCCAAAAGACATGAATGGGTTAAGCTCTTATGATCTGCACAAAGTAGATAAACAGAGTCCTGCTGGGTTGAAAGAAATGAAAACACCACTTTTCTTTAAGATATGTTTACTGGACCTGCGGGGTAAGAATGCATAATCTGGTTATAATTCAATTAACATGTTGCCACAAAATGTCCTGAGTAAAAACTGCATTCTATTTATTTGTACAATGATACTGCGGTTCACTGAGCTGAAATCTTGGGCTTAATAACTAAGAAAATGTGAAAAGCTCTATTGATTTGAGCTGATGGTAAAAATTCAGATTTATTGTCAAACAAAGACTAATGCTGGCCCTTGACAGAACATCCATTCCCACAGGCATGTAACAGTGATGGCCTGAAAACATGAGGCAGTTTTATGTACTCATTATAAGCAGACTGTTGTAGCATCTTTAAAGCCACATCACTCAGGGCATAAAACAAAATGCAAACTTTGAAACCATTCCTCAAGCAAAGCCACTATGGAAATAATCTGTAATTCTCACACAAAACACACAAATATCCAATAAGACCCGGACAGTGCCCATGTGATCACTGTCGCCTTGAGAATAATTTGTTAAATACTTTAAGACTTTCTGTTATCTTTCTTGCACATTCCACTATCCTCTGAAACAGCCCTTGTTAGCTAAAAGTCTCAAAGCAAAGAGAGAAGGCGCATTAAAGTGCCGAGTATTGTCGTGAATGTCTGCAGACCCTGTAGGCTTGAAACTCCAACCCTGTGTTAACGCCTACGCTACAGCTACAAAAACAGCTACAATAATTACAGAGGCACTATTGTTTTTCCAAGCAGAAGAAATAATTGTGTTTAAATGATTGGTGGGAATTCAAGACCTGTGCTGAAGACCAGGCCATATCGAAACTGTACAGCTGTAAACATCTGCAATTTGGAGGAAGAGCTGCTGAACACTAAACTCACCAAGTGTTCTATTTAATGTTCACAAAAAATCAACTACCACCTATTTGAACTACACCAAATAGTTATTTTGAAAAATCATATGATAGATTACATTTGCACTTTTATTACTTTAACTCTTTTTTTTCCTGATGAATTTGTTGGTGAGAACATGCAGCAATCATTTTGAGGTAAATTGCTGCACAGAAACAAAATATTTGAATAAAAAGCTGGAAGCAAAAACAACTAACTCTAACACTTTTTTTAGTAGCCAGCTTTTATAGCAAAAATCTTAACACATGTATGAAAACAAATGTATGTGTATTGCATATGAGCAAGTTTGTTTACATTTACTCCACAGAATGAGGTCTTAAAATATATGTTGAACAAACTATAAACATTATAATAAGTCTCGTCTAGAGTCATTGTTTGGCTTCCTGCTCATAACTGTGTGAGCACAATTTAAACATGTATTCAGCAGAGTTTGGCTAGCAGATGGTCATGTGTGTTTTGTCTTGCCAAACATAGCACAACAGAACTGTGTGATGCTTTTGGCATCATTTGCATCTTGGGTGATGAGGGAGAATACTCATGTTTTATGACTTCAGGAGTTGGGCCTTGTCAGATATTTAGAGGGCATATTCCCTCCTGAGTTACAATTAATTATGTTTGTATGGATTTTCAGTCATCCAAATCCTAAAAAAATTCAAAAAAGGAAACTAAACTTCTATATAATTTCTTGAAATGTTTGAAGGTCAAATCCCTTGCGCATCATCTCATTTCTATTATTTAAAGGCAAATAACATTATTTAAAAATGAAAACTGTGTAAAACAATATCTTATAACATCATAACACAGTCTTTAAAGATTGTAAATCTACTACTATAGTCTTAACATTACCAGTTGGTTACAAATATGAGCTTGTAATGTCAGCTGGTAAAAATTATTTGACAACCAAACAATTAAAAAATTAAAGACATGGTCTTAGAAAATTAGCATTAACTTTTAACACCTTTAGTTTTTTAATTAATTCATATTTTATGTAATGGTTATTTTGTATATACAGTGTGTATGTTGTTTAGTGTATGTGGAACCAGTAATGGGTCAGTCATACAAAAAAGGCAAATGAATGTATATGTGACAGACTGTCTGAATTGAGTTTTCATTTGTACCAGAAATTGCTTCGGCTCTGGATGACATTTGATTCAGGATCCTACATCACATGGTCTCTAAAAGCTTGTTTCTGTAAGGTACACTATTTGAATTTCCATCAGTCAGCTGTTCTTAAAGTTGCAATATTTTTTCTATCTCTACCAAGAAGGTGAGGTTTTCATTGGAAGTAATTAATTATTAATCTAATTTTAATTAATAATCAATAATGTATTTATTGCTTCATCATTGTGTTTGTTAACAATCTAACCCAAAATGCTATACAGATTCATTTTTTAAGGATCACTTTGGAGTTTTTGAAAGATTCATTATTATTGCAAGATCAGATTATGGAGGAAATGAGCTGCTAGGTGAAGGTCTGTTCTCTCCAAGTGCTTTCTAATTTCATCATGTATTTTCATTAATTCGACAAGGACTGCAAAATACTGTATATCTTCAAAGAAGGAACTTATTTTCTTTACTCTCACATGGAATATTTAAGAACACCAACTATGTAATGATTTGTACATATGCAAAGACAACTTTTATTCTATGAACACATTGCATATCTGCTTTTTCCTTTAGCCTCCCACTCAGGGGGGCAGCGACTTCATGTTGGTGACTACTGACCTAAATTGCTTCTCATTACCAAAGTATTGAACAAATTCAATCCCATAATGCTCATTATAAATGGCTGCAGGAAAAACAAGGGCAGGCAATAAGAAAATGGCCGATACATACAAAACTGTAAGAAATTAAATATTATAGATGTTTTTATATCAATGTTTTGCATCCTAATTGTTCAAAATATGAAGTATCTAGCAACACAGATAGATAGATAGATAGATAGATAGATAGATAGATAGATAGATAGATAGATAGATAGATAGATAGATAGATAGATAGATAGATAGATAGATAGATAGATAGATAGATAGATAGATAGATAGACAGACAGACAGACAGACAGACAGACAGACAGACAGACAGACAGACAGACAGACAGACAGAGTTTTTTTCTTAGGACAAAAACAAAACGTAAATTATTCTTTACAATATCTAAGTTTGACAAAGTCCTCCAGAGTGCTGTTTATCTCTCATCCTGTCAACTTTAAGTTCAGTGTCTTGACTGTATGTATTTAGATTTGCAGAGGAGTTAAGGTCAAACTGCCAGCCCACCACAGAAAGTCCAGCTTTCTCAACCATGACCCCTCCTAAGACATCTTTGTAAGAAGAATCTTTTTTTTTTTTTTTTTTTTTTTTTTTTTTTTTAATTGTTTCAGCTTTTTTAAATAGTACACTAAAGTACAATTGTGTCAAAAGTCTTGTGAATATAAAATAATGGAGTTTGGCATTTTGTACTGACATTTTGATTCTGCAGAAACATTGACAAGATTTTGGATTGCATGTTCCATTTTATTGAGAAAGCACACTGGTCTGTGAAAATAAAATCCCTTTAGAAGAAAGCATTTTCCAAGTCAGTGAGTTGTCTTCCACTTTGACCACAGAAAGAAGAAGAGGTTGATTGATTATTTCATTTAATCTTACTGCCACACCTACACTCTATTTAAGCATTGCTTTCATCATTACCATAAAACATCTCAAAGCATTCAATTTCTCTTCATATCTGTGGCAAACAATTTCCAACTACAAAGTTTTGTTCCCTAATAGGTAATAAAATCACTCAAAACTCATCAAGCTTCTCCATCTCCATTGTGCTGTGAAGAGTCAATCCATTAGCCTTGCACCTCATTGCTCCCGGTACCTGACCCAGAAACCTTGGGAGAGAAGCGAGGGCCTTGCAGCATCAACTGCCATTCATTCATTCATTCACTTGGTGCAGTGGGCTGTGGTGTGCTGGCACCAGTTGTTGGCTTTTAGGCAATGTGCCTACACTGTTTCGTGTTATTGATGAGATTTAAATTGTTCCTGGGGACAATGTTTTATGGTTTAGTGCATCAGAAGTCACTTGGCTGTGAGTGATGCCGAACCACTTTAGAGACTGCACATCCCTTTATTCAAAAATTGTTAAAATATTCAGCTAGTTTAACTGGGGTTTCATTTCTCATCCATTTTTTTAGTGTACCGGTCAGACGGGGTAGGACTGCCAAAAAAAAGGTGCTCAGCAAATACTAGCCTTCAGTAAATAAGAGAACTTTAAAGACAATTTGGGGTGTACTACACTGTTGATGAAAGTGGTCTAAGGGGAAAAATACAATATCATTATTTTAGAACATTGTTTATATTACAGTTGTTTATTTTAAGAAAATAGGAAACAATTATATAATCTCAACATTGTCAGCACTGGGTCTCAAGTGGATTAATATTATTAATCCTCCTGAGACCCAAATTTTACTTCAGTGTGAATTATTCAGTTTTTCATTGGTATTTTGAATTATTATAACCTCACGCTTTACTTCCAAAAGACTATTTATTCACATTTGGTAGTTTAAAATAAAAAATAAAACAATTGAAATACGCAGTATGTGTGTGTGTTTTGTGTAGATATATGTATTTATATGTATGCAAGTAAAGGGCATTCTTCTAAAATGCAGAAAAGCTAAAAATCCAGTACAACTTGCAAATGAGACTCAGTTCAATCAAGTGTGTAATTTAGCCAAAAGGAAAATCTCCCATTGCATAGGGCCTGAAGAATCTGACACTATATTCTCCTGAGGTTAACAGCACTGAAGGATGGCTGTATTGGATGCCAGCTTAGCAGGAATGTAATCTGGATTGGTATTTAAAAGATAATGATAAGGCAAAAACCAATTAGCTTTGTGCTCTGTGGCTGCCCAGCACTCAGAGCTGTTGTCAATGCAATCACAGGGTCACTCAAGCTGCCAAAAATAAGTCTTTATCTTGACACTAACCAAACTTAATTTTGCTGTAAAGCTAATTATTAAAGATAATTATAGCTGGGAGATGGAAAACAATATAAAATTTGTACTTTGGTAATTTAAAGTTATATTTCACTTTTCAAACTTCTCTTCCAAGCCTTTGTAGATTTGAACTTTATTTAAACCAGTAACACTTATTGTTTAATTTCTTATGTTATCACAAAAAAATATTTTTTTTGTTTACAAAAGATCAATTTCATAACAAACATTTTCATTTTAAAATGTAGGATATTAGTTAGAACTGCATTGAATCAGAAGGAAATTCTGATTTTGAACTTTTTTTTACCAACCAGTTTGCACAAAGTACAAAGATGTAATCCAGTCCTAATTGAAGCATTCGGGATAGTCCTACAGATTAAAGTCTAAACATCTGACATGGATATGCATATGATTTTAATACGAATACAAATGATTACAGTTTTATTGAATTGCAAAATCACATTCCATGCTTGGGTTTGATTACTTATCAATTATTTATTAACTTACAAAAAACAACAAATGTCAGCACTGAAAACTTGTATGAAGGTGAAAAAAAACTGCAAGAAAATAAACTGTAAACATCTGTTTAGCTACAAATTGCAATGTGTTTGTATTTTTTCATGAGCTGAGTGTTAATAATGACCACAAAACAAACTTATTCATGACTATTCAAAGACTGAGCTTTTATACTATGTTCAGTCTGAGATGTTTCATAGCAACGCAACTTGTAAAGAGGTACCAGCAAGTGTCAGCATGAGGTCCTGTAAACACTGGCATCACACTGAGCTACATTTTTTGTGTGTAATTTTTCATTGGTTTGGGTGGCATTGGGCAAGAAGCTTAAAGGATTTGCCATCAGAAAAAAATTGCTGACCAATAGAATATTTGAGAACTAGAGGCACTTGGACAAATAAAGTAATACAATACAGTTCACACCTTTATAAAATAAAACTCCACTTTTTTATTAATCATTTTACTTTATCATCTGTTCTCTTTTCAGTTAAAAGTAATTGCTTTTTATATTGCATTTTTAGAGTGAGCATGTAAGAGTAAAGGTTCAAAGACAGGCTGAACTTGAATACAGACTTGAATTCAAAGATGGAGAAAGCATTGCTTGTTATCGTTTAGCTTTCTGTCACCTTCAGCACATGTTGGTCAAGGCTCCACGTAGATCTTTTGATCTATTTTTATTCTTCTTTGTAGTGTGTTCAATTTATTTTGCCACAAACCTCAAGAATATACACTCACTTCACACTGTAAAGCAAAATAAATAAATAAATACATAAATAAGTTGTTACTTATGTCTATAGGTTTATATGAATCTACTGTATGTCAGACATTGCAGAGATGATTTTTATTTTTGGGGGTCTGATATTCCACAAATTTATTTGACTTACTTCGGATATAAAACAGAGTAAAGTTATGTTGCTAAGAGGTTCTGAACAATCACCGAGCCTGCATTATTGAATATCAATAACTTCAGCCAGCAAGAGAGTAAAAATGATTCATCAATAAATAAGAAGGTCATTTAGTGTTTGATGGCCATTCATTTCTTTCTGTGAGATCACCTCAAAAAATAAAAGTCCATTGTAGTTCCTACACTTCTGTAGCTGTGATGGAATCTCATAGTAGTGATAATACTACACAATGTTCCATTTCTTTATTCCTCCTTTCTGTAAAAATGAGTTCAAATTATTATGAATTGCAAAAAAGAATCATTTTTCTATACACATGATGGTATATGGCATCAGACTGTTACTAAAAGGTAAAAATCAATCAATGATAACAATTAAAAAGGGAAATTAATCTTAAATATAAGCAAATAAATTCAAAAGTCAACCAAAACAATTATTTGTTTTTATTTCCAGTGGACCTTTTACTTGGTTTTGTAAAACTTTGATATTTACTTTGAAAATATTATTACATGAGTGAGAGATATGAAAAGCAGTATGTCCATTCTCAAACCAGAATGTGATTTGAGGAAGAATTCAATAAATGTTCTACTGCTTCTATCTCTTGTTTGAAATTTGCAATTATAGCTATGTTCATTAAAATGTGCTGCAAGCATCTTAAAAATAAAAATAATAAAAAAATAAAAAGCAAGATGAAAGAAATGACTGAAGGAACACCTAGTGACTTAGTTCAGCTTTACTCTGACAAAACCATACGTGTTTTTATGACCACTTTGTAGTGTTTAAGACTGTCAGGATCAAAAAGAAAGAAATAAGGTTTTCCGAAACTAACTCCAGGACCTGGCAGAATGAAAACAAAGTGAACTTACATCACAACTGTCTTCTAGACACTTGATCATTAGCCACAACAAAATCTAATTAAAAAGTTTCAGGATGAAATCTGTAGAGTAAGGTGTAATGTTTGATTGTGTGTAAGATCGCTTATATAATCAGGACTTCTGAAAGCTTAAAATATCAATCTCAACTTATATTTTATCACTTCAAATATTCTGTCACAATAAAATCAAAAGCAAGTAAAATTCAAAAAACAGATTTGTTGAAATATTATCCCTCTGCCATATTTTGCTGGATTTTCACCTTATCTTTGCTTTTGTAGCCCCCTCACCAAAAAATAAATCCAAATAAATGTACTTTTATATGACATGTAATCGCTAATACAGAAATAATAATACAAAAATCTCTATTTGCATATGAAAAAACTCACATTCAAATTAAATATATTCCACCCTCATACATGTACTGAATAGTAAATAATCAAAAAAAGAAATAGGAATAGTTTTCCCACAAAATAGGTTTTGAGACGTCTGTTTGTATTGCTCCACCACCCCTACACAAATATACCAAAATATAATCTGCTGGTTCATATGCTCATAAAAGCATAGAAAAAAATACAGAAATTAATGCATGTAATTATTATTATTATTATTTCTATTTATTTATTAGTTAACTGAGTTAAACTAAAAAGAACTCAGAATTCAGTGAGCTCTCTGCACATCATTCCGCACTTTTGCATGAATTTCAAATGTTCTCTTGTGGATTGAAACACCCACGAATGACAGAATCAGCCAGCCATTAACAGTGGCAGGACTGCTCATAATGATTTCACCTGTCAAGCTTGATCTTGCTACGCGGAGCTGCATGCAGCAGAGTGCGATGGCCACCAGGAGTTTTGAGTCAGTTCTGACAAATGACCAAGGTTGGCTGTGGATCAGGAGGCTCTAGGGCTGTCTGACTTATCACTCCAGCAGCAGACACTATTATAGCCACTGGATTTGTCTGCAGGCTGCTGTAGTTTCAGTTTTCTTATTTTCCCATACTGTATTCCTACTCTGTCAGCCTGTTTTGCTTTGCTTTTACCATTTGCAATTCCAAAATTTAAGATACATAAATGTGCTTTATCTTTACAAGTCTTAAAATTATGCAAAAAGTTGGTGACATTACAAAAAATGGGGCAGAACAAATATGGCCGAGTCCACCTTCCACTCTAGTTCTGATTTATCTTTAGTCAGTCAGTCATTTTCAACACCCTCTTATTCCTGTTCAGGGTCACTGAGACCTCCAGTGGTTATTCAGTGAGAAGTAAGGTGTGTGCACAAATCGCTAGTCCATCACACTCAAACCTGGTTTCGAACCCAGGATTTTCCTACCCACTGTTCCACTGTGCAGCCCAATTTATTTTCTCGCACCCATTTATCGTTGTAGCAATTCAACTACTTTGTTTAAATTTGCATTTTTTCCTAATTTTTGTGTAAGTCATTTTTATTGTTGTTGCATTAAGGGATATCACCTCAATTTTGTCTTTATAGCCCAACTGCCATACTGTCACCATGTCATTACAGAGCTGTTGTGTAAAGTTTAACCAGGAACTCCTCTTTCAGTCCATCAATTTATTGTAGCTGCTTTTTCAGATTAACTGACTGTTTCTGAAACAGTCTTTCTTGTCTTCTCAGGCTAAAAACCAACATCTTTATACTATTTAGTACAAATCAACCAGAGGCTGCAAAAGTACCTAGAATCATCACTTACGCAGAAGGTAAGTCCACCAATTTTCTTAAGCAAACTATAGAACGACTCAGACTCATGTTTGTTTGTTTTTTATTTCTTTTTTTAAATGTTGGAAATTCCAGCAGTTCCTAAATTAAGACAGTGGATGGGGCACAACTCGGTTATTTTCTTATTTATTCAATATGGGAAAAGCCTAGGTAAACAACTTTGACATTTTTCCAGCAGAGCTGAAAATAACCTAAAACATAATAACCAAAATAACTTTAGTAACCAGGCAGACTAATGCAAAGGATGTAAAATGAGCATAATTTCTTTAAACACTACAGTTAATGGAAAAGCTTGATGCCTTCCACTGTAAAGCATGTAATTTAACATAATTACATGCCTCCGCTGTGTAAAAGTGTTGGAACCCAGGCTCGCGTTTTCATTTCAGAGACCAGAGAGCGTTTTAAACATTAAGAATATTTTGTCCAAATCTGTACAAGTATGTTTCCTACTATTACATCCATTGTTCCTACAATTTAAACCACAACAAAACCTCTATAAACAAACACATAAACCAGCGAAAGAACACAAAATAGAAGGTTGAATGAAAATAAAACATGTATATAGGTCAAGTGTTCGTAATGGGACAGTATGTCATTTACATCCACCTCCAAATTGGATGTTTATAAGTAGTCTGTGATTTATTTCAATTCAGATCTTTAGATGGCAGAAAAAGCATGGAACTCCTGGTCATTATGCTCCTAGGCTACCAGAAAATGCAATTTGTGGCAAATTACCAGAAACTGATCTGGTCTTTTCTTTGGGCCTGTCAGAAGGAGCATGTTGGCAGTTACGTAGATAAGTAATATCTGAGTTGTAGTTTTACAGCATTGAATGATGGCAGTGGTCACTTTGATTTGGCTGATGATGAGTAAGCTTAGATAAGCAGTTCCATGAGACCAGGCAACAAGCTCAATCTTATTTGTTGTATTTTAAGCTCTGCATTAAATGTCTGCAGCTCTGTGTTTCTGTATATTCTCTAGTTTACGTCAGCTTCTCGCTTTGTCATGCTATGCATTGCTCTGTTTCTGATGTGGATATTGAAAACATTATTCAGATTCTATTTATGCACATTATGCACTCTTTGCATGATGGCTATTCAGGGAATGCAGATGCCTGCTTTCATGAAGCCTGTTGTTGAAATGAAAAGGCTGTGAGTTGCATATTGTCAGTGAAAGAATGAGAAACAAATTTCAGACACATGGAAACATCTTGTCTGTAAGAAGTATCCAATGATAGAAAAAAGCTGGTTGTTGTAAATATAAACCAAAATCCTTAATGTTGAAATGCCAGAAAGTTTGTTGAAAATTGAACAAACATGATTGTTAAAAATGTCAGAAATCCTGCTTTTCTTTTTATTTATTTATGCCACCCTTTATACAACAGCTGGAAACATAGACAAACATCTTTAGGAATGATTCACATCACTCCGAAGATAAGGACGATGACATAGTTTACACACGAACTAAACTGTTGATAGACATAACCGTTCATTTTTCTTTTTGGGTCAGTTACAGAGCTTGACATTTGTGTGCAGTTTCACACCCCTTTCCAATACTCCAGAATGCACTGCTTTCAAAAGTAAGAAGTCAAAAAGAGGGAGTGGGTTCTAACCAGATAAATTGTTCTTGATAAACATTGGACGACATCAAATCTCCAAATAAGCAGGAACCTGGCTGACCTTTGCAGACAGGTACAGATGAGGAAATCTCCATCAAACAGGCTCCACGATAAAAGAAACATTCTGGGGATGATCAAACATAATTAATTTTAACTTTCTCTTGTTTGAATACTAAGTCTCGGATCAGAGTTTTCTATGTTCCTCTTAGTATAGTTTCAGCTTTTATTATTTTTGCTAGCAAAATGTACTTATGAGACCTTTTTATTTTATCCCACGCCGTTGTTAGGTGTATCATAGCAATGCTGACGATTATCACTTCTCATTGGTTCTAAGTGACACAACTCATAACTAATGATTGATGGCTTCTTTGTTTAGATTGATGTGAAATGTAGCAAACAGCCCAAGGTGGAGCAGCTCTTCTTCTGCTTGAGGCAATGCAATCAAATGTATCTTCATCAGGCCTGACAAATAAACTTTAGTTGCATTACCTTCATCTACCAGCCTGGAGTTTATGCATCAGTGTTACCGGTGTCCCAAAATACAGGAACAAAGAAAGATGCAATCATAAACATTATTTTTACCATAATATTTTTTTCTGGAATTGATTTAAATCAATATATTCAAATCTCAGCCTAAAAAAAAGTTAATGATTAATGTTCTTGTATTCCAAGTTTAAATATACAAATATAAAGAGAATTGGCTGAGGCCTTTCTGAATGTTCTCCCCTTGCATGCGTGGGTTTTCTCTGGGGACTCCAGTTTCCTGCCACGTATCAAAAACATACATGTTAGGTTAACATGAGGTTGGGAACTCTAAATTGGCCTTAGGTGTGTGTGGGTGTGTGCGTGTGTGTGTGTAGGTGTGTGAGTGAATGTGTTCATCCATGCGTGGCCCTGTGATGGACTTGCGACCTGTGAACCCAGCCTGTTGCCCAGTCACCATCTGATATACGCAGCAGCCCTGCAGGACCCTGAACAGGAACACAGAGGGAATAGGAGTCCCACACAGAGAAGCAGCAGTCAAGTAAAAAAAAAAACATGACCCATTTAATGAGAGGCAGCTAACTTTGGCAAACATCCTGCCTGTCAACATTTCTTTGGTTTATTCTAATGATTATTAAAAACTGGTACACAGCCAAGAACATTAGCATGGGTTCTCAGCTTCTGCATTTTAAATTGTTGCAAGGTCAGAAATGTTCATTTTTTAGCTTGCCTAAATTTGCAGTTGTGAAAAAAGATATAATTCCTGTGGAAAGACACACCATTTGAGATTGTTTAGGAGAAGTGAGTTATCTTCTTGCTTGAATGTTTTATTTCTCACAGTTTAACCAGAGTAAGTAAATTCAGCCTCTTTGCCTTCGGAAATCTTTACATCAGAAAGAAAAAATGGAAACGCTTGTAGAGATTTTATATTTTCAAGACTCTCATGGGCATCATGGTAATGGCCTGTTGAAAAACAAAATAGAGCCCTGGTGTTGCTAGGATACTCATTGCCAACTTTCGGAATGAAACACTCATTCAAGCACATTATGGTCTGCAGTTAATGTTGATACCTTATTTTCCCTTTTGCTTTCACTTAGCCTTAGTTTTTGCCACTGATAATTGAACACATTTGTTCACTTTGCAATATTTGACATAATGACCCTGTTTTTACTTGTACATTTAGTTCACAATTTTTAAAGTAGCATCTATTAGGTATTAGCATTGCACTCATTTGGCTAATGAGTTACATTCTAAAGCCAATAATCGTGATGATAACTGGCATGGCTGCTGACACAAAAAAGAAAATTGAACATTTCAGATTTATTTAAATGTTCTTTTCTACAAAACAAAGACATAACGCTATTTACTTTGTCAAAATTTTATTTTTCACCTGAGGTACTTTTCTTTTTATTCATAAAATAAAAATATCTATCACTTGTTCAGAATTCACAGGAATGCATCATAATGAATGCCTTGAAGGAAAGATGCTCCAAGTTTTACATCTTTTACACATTTGAACAATAGCACTGTTTTTTCATTCACTATGACTATTTAGTCCATTTTGCAAAGTTGTTGTATTGAACAGGCTCTGCTATCTGTCAGACAGTCTGAAAAAAAAAAAATGTTTCCAATAAAATCCTCCTTTTACTACCAGCTTTTTAACATGCTAACTGAATTTTGCATTTGCACATTGGAATGGAAATATGTCATTTTCCAACTCTGGGATCAGAGATTTCTCCATATCAATCCGATCCAGTAATTTGAACGAAGCAACAAAGTTAAAGGTCTCACATTAGGAACACATTAAAATGCATGTGTTTAACTTTGATTAAATAGAGGTGAATGCTTTAAGGTCATGTTGTAAATAGGACATTATTACGCTACATCAAGGAGCAAGGTGAACATTTCAAGGTTGGTTTAAAACAGGTTTAGGAAAGGAGAAGTAAAAGTAAGTGTAAGGGATATTAAACAATAATGACACAATATCATATATAATGTGGATAAAGAGCTAAGACATATTATTCTAGGGACAGCTGATATTTTACCAAAAACCTAGAAGCTGATAAATACATTTGAACAGGAGATTATTTTAAGATGGGAAAATATCAGTTACCGGTAGTATTGAATTATTATTTTTATTTACACAGTTATAAGATGAAATACTGTAGCAATTTAGCTTTTTGTCCCTAAAAAATTCCACTTTACGTCACATGTTTACAAAGCACTCATAAGTTGTAATATGAATGTTCAAAAGCTTCCAAAGGTAGTGAAATAATTAAATATTTACATCATATAAATCTGTGCTGAATGATAACCACTACAACAGAAGTTTGTTGTTTCATTTCAGATTATATATAATGAGCCTGTCTGTTAGTCTGCTATTGATTGCGAAGCGTAAAGGGAAACAGTAAAAAAAATAGAAAAATACATTGTCTGCAGTAGACTTAATTAGCGAGAGAACACAGTCCATAGTCAAAGTAAATATGAGCTCCGATTGTTTTTGTTTTGTTTTGTTTTGTTTTTTCCTTTGGGGACAGTAAATGCAACTCATAATGATAACTTTCAAGTAATTAAGAATAACTTAATAATCAAGACCTTCCCATCAGGAATAGTTTACTTTAAGCATAGGAAAAAAAATAAAGAAAATGTATTTAAGTTAGAATTTTATTTGATGTAAAGATTGAGGAGAATTTTCTTTACATCAGAGATAAAAAATTCTATCTAATAATGATAAGCCTTCCCAACTGCTAAGTTTATATTTTTTTTTTGCTCAAATTTAGCATGCAAACTGTCCAACTGTCAGATCATCAAATTTAATAATCCACTATTTGGAGAATGTTCAACTCTTCTGCGCTTACTGAAAGAATAACTGCTCATTTTCTTGTTCCTCACAATTAAAGTAAGAAATGTAAATATTAAAAAAGTGGTTGAAAAAAATCTGTCATTATACCATAGATTAGAATATCTTGAAGTAACAGTTTAAAAAGAAGTGATGTGAGAGATACTGAACTGAAGCTAAATGCTTGTGTGAATAATTTATAAGGGTGTAAATGAAGTACTTAAGCTCTAAATGAATGACCATCCTTCTTACACAGCATTGATTCTGTGCATAAGAACCAGATTTATCAAATGATTCCTGTGTGTGTATGTGTTTATATTTTTTCCCACATATGCGTGCATCTTGAAATCCCTGTGCATTGACAATGGTGGGTAGTTTTCTTGAGATTTAAAAAAAAAAATGTCATTATTCCATGATTTAAAGTTGCACATGTTCTTCCTGCATTTTTGTTCATTTATTTTTTTATATCTAATCCCTCATTTCTCTTTTTGTATAAGGCTGAATAAATGACCCAGACTTCAGCTGATTGCGCTGAATAGTGTTCCATTGTTTACTGTACATGCTTGAATGTTACCTGAGGTATAAACAAGGAGAGAATCTGCAGACGCAAATATAAAAATAAATATAATTTTTTTTTAAAAATCATAATATTACATCGAATCTGTGATAATGTGTCAGGTTGACTTTTTTTTTTTTTTTTCTTCTTTACAGTAAGAGTTAATATTTAAATCTTTTTTTATTAGTTTACACTAGTAGGTCATTAGTAAAATGTTGCAAAGTGTTTACCAGTTCTACAGCAAACAGGTCCTTTGTGTGTAGAAATCTGAACTCAGTCAGGTGAAGAGGGGAGACTAAGGGCTTCAACAAGTTTCTCCATTCATTCTTCTGTGGTGCCCCACAGACACATGTTTACATGCAAAGTGGGTTGCTGCTACTTGGGAGAAATCCCAGAAATATGTGGAACTGAGTGATGTGGACTTTACATGTTTGTGTTGGTGCTATAGTGCTGTTGTTATTGGTCCTGTAGCTTTGTTTGGTTATGGGGGAAAAAAGATTTACGGGGGCCAAAAATCTGTTTTACGGCAGGGTGAAAAGCAGTTTTAAAAAAGTTCAATTGTTCATAGCAGCTGTTTCCTGCAGTTTTCATCCAGGGTTGTATTAATATTAATGACAATAACAATAAGTGTTACTTTATTGATCCCATTGGGGAAAATATTTCTCTTCATTTGACCCACCCCTGAGGAGAAATGTTGCCATCTGTACAGCATTTTTATGCTTAGTGGTCCAGCACCCTTCTGAAAAAATCTACTCTTGCCATCGTCTTATGTTGGTTGAGTCTTTGAAGGAGTTTAGGTGCAAACACTTAATTTGCCTTAATTTACTTAATTTACCTTTTGTTGGTTGTGTGGTTATACACAACCAACACAAGAATAAAGCAATACATATTTTAGCATACATTATATAACTTATGAAATATTGTCTTTAAAATCATGCCAAAAAGAAAACTTAAAGCATGACATAATCATCACAAGAAGGTGAAATATATAGAATCCTATCTAATAAAACGTATGTACAATGAAGACTGAGCATACAAACCAGCAACTCTTCAAAGCCTTGTCTGCCAAAATGAAAGAATCAGTCCAAACATAGGCAACAATTAACCAGATATCCAAAATCAATCCAAATAATGAAAGAAAGAGTTTGGTTTGGTTTGAAATGTTGACTTTGTTATGACAGACCTCAGATCAGCAGGTAGCATTGTTCAGATAAAAATAAAAAACATACTCTAACTGAAAGCATTCTTAGCAGACAGTTTCTGGATTGAATTAGAAAGCCTTCACCTGATGACCTGAGGGGTCTGCTCAGGTTGTAGATGGTGAGCAATTCAGAGATGAACTGAAAGACCAAACATTACGTGCTTTATCTTCAGTTATGAAAGTTTAGAAAATTTTTCTAAACAGAGCAGTCATCCTGTGAAGTGACTTTTTGAGAATGAGGACACTTAACAGTCTGGGTTACAGAGACTAAGGCTGTATCAATTTCAAATTCTGTATCAAATGTTATAAAAAAATGTTGTTTTCTTTATTACCTCTGCCAAGGAGGTAATGTTTTCATCAGGGTCTGTCTGTCTGTCTGTCTGTCTGTCTGTCTGTCTGTCTGTCTGTCTGTCTGTCTGTCTGTCTGTCTGTCTGTTAGCAGGATAACTCAAAAACTAATGGATGGATTTTGATGACATTTTCAGGAAAGGTCGGAAATGACCAAAGGAAGAATTGATTAGATTTTGGGGGTGATCCAAAATTACCGTCTGGATCCAAGAATTTTTTTAAGTATATGGACATAGTACGTTCTACAATATGTCTGCGCTCTCTGAGTGCTTCATTTAAATGTCTGAGTTGTACAGCCATAATTGATGCACCGGACCTTATCAGGGCCCAGTTCTCTCTCACATCATTGGGATACAGCCAGTGTGTGTGTTAGAAAATCATGCAAACCCATCATAATGTTACTACATGATGGGGTCATTCTTAAACATGTGGCCAGCGTGTCCATTCCTGCTTCGAATTCTTGTTGGCAGAGGAAAGTTTCAAATTTCTCGGAGAAAACCATATTCCAGTTTAGTGACGCCTAACTAAGAGAAGAAAATGTGGGATTAATGGAAACATCTAATTGCTAAAAACTTTGATCATTATAAAGTAAGTCAGCTTTCCAAGAAAGCTCATTAATAAAAATTAAATAGCAGAACAGCCCAGCTGTCTGTCTTCTTCTCTCAGGTGCAGCACAAAAAATTCTACTTGTCACCTGTTATGATCCAGTTGAATCTAATTGAGTAAAATTTGTTAGCATCAACATAATTCAAACAAAGCAGCATAAAACAACTGTAAAAAGTTCAAAAATATATTGTCAAGTTGAGGACCATAAAACAGACAGATCCCATTATATATATAGACACACTGAGGATTTTAACATTCTTCATGTTTTGTGTTGATTACTTATCAGCTGTTAGGTATCTGTTTGATAGGAGACAGCACTGTGGGACTTATTGTGGTACAAATGTTAAAGAAATACAAAGTGAGTACATATGCAGGAATGAAAGGTACAATCCTGCATCACTGGATAGTATCAAAGCATCAACCTTGGAATAAATTTGTCTTTGATAGAGGAGTCAGTTATGAAGATTACACACACACACTGATTAAACAATCATTAAATGAAAAAAAAAACATGCAATGCAATCAATAAATAACTAATAATGTAAATTTAAAAAAACAATAAAATAAAGATTCAACAGCAAAAGCAGCATTACTGATTAAAAGCAACCACTATAGAGCCGGCTATGCATAATTAAAGAGGGCTTATGTTTATCTACATGACCTCTCTGGCTTTCTGTTTCTGTTCATCCTGACATATCCATTCATTAATGGGCTTACTCTGACAGAAGAATGAATGAATGTTTGTACAATAATGTTTACAAAGAGGGACGTTGTATCTTCTTCCTGAGTTTAGTAAGACACATTTGGATTGCAGTCTGTGAAAAATGTCAGAGAAAACACTGTCAGCCTATCTGAGAGTGGTTTGTTCAAACAGGTTTTTGGGAATTAGTGGTGCTGCTTTTCATCAGACTAAGTATCTGGGCTTTTGATTTTACTGTTAACGTGTCAAACCAGCTGGTGATGATGTACTGTAACATCAATTTAATGGTTCTCTGTAAAAAATCAGAATAAAATCCCCATAGACACCAAACACTCTGAGTCAACAGAGGAAATGCACTGGTGGAGTCGAACACAAATACTTGCCACTTGCAGGGGCCATCTTAAATGATAATCTGTGGGAATCCCCGGGTATTTGAATGAACTGACCTACTTGATGTTGTGACCAAGTCACAAGGCTGTGATCTCCAACTGATCTGAGGTCCACCAGCATCTCTGATGTCTCATCATCCACCCCAATTTGTGGCTATTTCTGCAAGCATTAGTTTTTAGCAGACTGAGTATTACCATGTTATCTGAAAATTTCCCCTCACTTTGGCTCAGCTGGGATCTGACACAATCATTTGTGTAGGATGTAAATAAAAAAGGTTAGCTGACCTGCTTAATGCAGTATCAGATAAAACCAAGTTAAGTTTCACCTGTCATGGCCTGTTTGGCAGGAATGACTGGTTCCACTTGATTAAAAAAGGATTGACATCCGGCTGAATATATTTTTAATGAAGGGTGTGAGAGTGAATACAATTAACATCAGAACTAAAATCAATAAAAACTCATTTAGAATGTAGAAGGGCTTTTCAGATGTTTTTAAACTGTGTGATATAGTTAGAATGGTCCATTTCCTTTTGCATTGAAACTGTTATTGATCTAGGTGTGGTTCCATCTCAGTTCAAAGCTCCTAACACAACAGTTCCTCCAGTGCTTTTATAATGTTGGGGGTAAAATTGTTGTTTGGAGAAATGCCTTCTTAGGAACAGGGACAGTGACTGATCTTTTCCAGAGCTCGGGTACAGATTGAGGTCAACAGAGACGAAAGAAGCTGGAGTGAGTTCTTCTGCAAATGTTTTAAAAATAAAATAAGATATTTTCTGGTCCTGGTCCTTTATTAGTATGCAATGATTTAAAGTGAGTGATTGCAGGTTAAAATTCTTCCATCATGCTCATTACATTTAACCCACTAGAATATTCCAACTTCCTCCCTATTGTTATTAAAAAAACTGATGAAAATCATTTCATTTATTGGCTTTTGTTGTCGCCATTATCAGCAAACACTGGTTTTGTTTTTGTGTTGTGTATGTGTTGTGGATAGTCCCACAGTCTCATGGTATCAGACCTGTAAATTCAATCCTCAGTTTACCAAGTTATACAAGGTTTATTGTTTCAGTATTTTTTTGGAATGACAGACACAACAGAGAGAATATCTCTGTCTAGGAAGAAAATGTCCCAGTGTGTCCCTGGGAAGCTTTCAGCTACTCTGTTTTATCAGTTGACCATACTTTGATAGAATAAACTCAAAGTTGCTGGATTTAAAAGCTGATCTGTAGGTGGGGAGGAGCTGGATTACAATGTGATCTGAATTGCCGAAGGGAGGTCTACCTCTGACTGTCGGCATCTTTGATCTTCTCATAGCACTTATCATCAAGACTCCTACTACTACTCTGAACATATTGATAAAAAGCAAGCAGGGATTTATTCACACTGTGGTGCAGTAGTTGAAATCTCTGTGGATGAGTGTGGGAGCATCAGGTTTGGACATGGAAGTTGACACAGTATGAACTTTGTCTAGCTGCACTGGTGGCATTCCCACTTGGTGGAAAATAAACCCCACATACACACACTGATGTGTTCTGGTGTGAAGTCTTAGGATGTAGAGCAGAGATAAAATTAAGTACCATATCATATAATAAGATGCTTATGCATTTTAAGATGCAAACTGCTGCACCTCTTTATCAGCATAAATATGCAAGTTGTTGAAACTAAGAGGTATTGAGCATGTTCCTCTGGGGCTTCTATGTTTAGTATCAGCAAGAGTGATTTATTCATGTAATGAGGGCCAGTTGACTTTTTCGATGTGCATCAAGAATGTATAGTTTTTATAAGCTCTAGCAAATGCAGGTGGTCATGAGTGGCACAGCTGCCTCACTGAAAATGAACACAGAGGCCCAGATTCAAAGAGAATAATGCATGTGTGTGTAAACTGAACAGTTGGTGTTGCAGAATGCATGAAAAATATATTAAACATGTTTTTAAATTAATTCTCTTTGCAAATTATTATCAGGAAGTTTTAGAAATCATACATAAGCAAACTGAAGATTCATGAAACAGTGAAAATTATTTTTGCTACAATGTTATTTTATCTAATGAATTAATTAAACAAAAACAGACTGAATCTTACAAACAATAGCAAAAATTTCAAGAGGCCAAAAGGAACTTACAGTGGTATAAAAGTGTTTGTAAAATCTCCTTAAAATGAATGTATTAAAAAAATCCCAACATACACACAGAAAAAATAATTTTAAGACAAACAAATAAAAATAATAATAAAAAAAATGCTCTTTCATGCACTTCCATGTACTTTCTTGGTGTCTGGGCTGAATCATAAGTTATGACTGTTCAGAAAAGTTCCAACTTGAGGCACTTTTTTTCTTTTAAATGTCAAAATGAATACTAAAGCATTCGTTTAAAACACAAGCGGCTTTTTTCTACATTCACTGAAGAGAGCTTTTAGTGAAAGTGTATAACCTGTTGCTATTTACTGAGCGTAGATCTCCTGATTTGCTCTCACTCTGTAAGACTACAGCAGTTGCAAATGTCCAGTCTTAATGTTGAAATGTTAAATTGTTCATGAATTTGTTCTTTTCCAAACTTCAACAGGAACGTTTCAAGCTGAACATGTCTTTTTCTTTTTGTCTGTAAATATTCTTTAGGCCAAGATCAGATCTTTTATCGCCAATGTATTTGTTTATTATTGTTAAAACTGTTTCATGCTTTATAAACAAAAGCTCAATAAAACCAGATGTTCTATTATTTCTATTTTTTTTTTTTTACAGTTTGACACAAACCTTGAAAGAATTGACATTTATTCAACACTTGCTGAAGGAAAACAAATTGTCACAACTACTTTGTATAAATAAATTGCTGTTCTTTTGATTTCCATTCTGTTCTCTGCAGCTTCTTTCCACTGGGTGAATTTCCAATTCACTCTCCCTGCCTGAACCTATTTCTCATCTTTATTTCACAGTTTTAGCATCAAATGTAATTTTTCTTTGTCCATTAAGTTTTCAGTGGTGAGGAAACAACCCGTTCTCTCACAGCAGCGTCCTCTTCACTGTGTGTTTCCTCTGACCCTTCGCTGCTGGACAGCTCTCCTACTGAAGTTGCAGACTAAACAGGCTCTTGGTGGAGCCAAAGAAGGGGTCACTGAAGTTGACATTTTAGTTGTTATAAAAAAGAACTACTTCTCTTTTAGTGAGCAGGTTTGATTCACAAAAATACACCACTATATTGGATTTTATTTTGTTCAGTATGTTGATTATGGCCCACTAGACATAATTCATTGTTTTTGTTGTGTATTTTACGAAACAATAATTATTCAGTCCCATTAAGTCCCAAGCAATCAAATCACTAATCAACAAACATTATTATTAATGTTAAAAATAATACACTCCATCGAGCTTGTTAGTCAAAAAACATAGACGTGGGACTTTTCTTTTTTAAAAGTTTGATTTCTGATTATAATTTTTAGCTTCCATTAAAAATATTTTTTTTCGCAAAGAGGGAGCAAATCCATTTTTCAAAATTCTCCTAAAAACACACAGCTTCAGTGGGGTAAACACACGCATCCTCAAGTGAAAGCATAATTACACCAAATAATGTGCAATCATGCCAAGCTCCTCTTTCCCTCCCCCTCTGTGTCTAGCCCTTAAAACCATCCCAAATCAATTTTTGTATGAATGTGTAATTATTTTTACTGCACAGGAAAAAAAAAAAAAACATTTGGCTTCCTGCAATTTACTTCCTTGTTTGAGGCAGAGCACATCTGAAAACAGTCAGGTTTTTTTCTCCCATTGGCAGCCAACATTGTTGCCAAACATCCAAAGAAATGTGGCTTTTTGTTGTGTTTCCTATCTTCACACTGACATCTGTAGATCTGAAATCTTAGGAGGATTCAGGGGGAAAAAAAACTTGCAAGGGAGCAATAAAAAATGGGATCCTTGATTGACGAAAAATGATAGTGTCGTGTAATTTGACAGCACAAATTGATTCGAAGTAATTTCAGCCCTTGTTGAGCTGAATTGGATGTTGTGTTTGTTTAGATTTGTCTTTCTTGTGCAGAATAGCTTTCAGCAATTCAGAAGAAACTGAATGACATGAAAAAGTTTATTTTTCTCCAGGAATATGGTGGGACTGTATTTGACCATTGTATAGCTTAAAGCACGTTGACGAACAACATCTGTCCAGCATCAGTTCATGACAATTTTTGATAAAGCACACATCAAATGCCTGTTGATAAGATAGAGGCACCTGTCGAATAGAAATCTCATACAGAAGTGACTTATCAAGACAAGATCTGCCAGAGCCTCCTGGAAGGATTTGATGGGAAAACGGAGCAAAGGAATGATGAGAATCAAATGTAATCAAATGAAATCCTGTCACTGAAGTGTGTATACCAGTAATCTTCAAACTTAGAAAATATAATAGAATGAGTGATAACCAAACATTACTGCAGGATCTGTACTGTCATGTATGTCGAATACAAAATGTTCAAATGGGACAAAGATTTTGATTTTATCTCCTTTCCAGGATGCATTTCAGTCTAGCAAAGGGTAGCTTACCTTGTATGTTTAATACACACATAGTACAGATACAAGTACAAATGCAATACTCACAAAAGTAAGGAATTTTCTGCAGTTCTGTATTGACTAGACACACCTGTCCACACTGTAACAGAAGTTTGTCTGGTGACAACAATGGCTGATGTATAGTGCTCTCCTTGATGTCTCCAGCATTGTTGCAGCCGACATTTCTGGTCAATGTGAATTGACTAACGTAACTCAGGCCCTCTGGTTCCTCATTGCACAATGGACAAACCTGTGGATAATTTCGAGAAAGTTTATTAGCTGTTTAAAAACACACACAAAAAAAACCTTTTTTAATTTTAAGTTTAGGTTCTCATGTGTCCATTCCTCTTTCAGTGTTTTAAATCTGTCAGTTTTATTTAATTTAAACGTCATCAACAAACATAAGAGAGAAGTTAAATACATAGTGCATGATGCACTTTAACCGCAAGATAAAATTAATACGAAAAAAACACAAACAACAGCTGTTTCCAATCCTGTAATGGAACTAATCTAACAACTAATAATAGTGATCCCATGTGATAGTACACATGAAGAAGAAGGAACATGAAAAACTGGAGAAATACCAAAGGCTGAAAGAGGAAATGGAGAAGGTATTCAAAGTCAAGGCTTCAGTGGTACCAATGGTCATCAGAGCACTCGGTGCTGTGACCCCCAATCTGGGAGGACAGCTCCTTTACTAAGAGGATGTACAAGAACAGCAGTGGAACAAAAATTTTGATGCTGCTTCTGTCAGCCACACTTGTTCTTCTTTTCTGAAATATTTTAATGAAAAATAGACACATGCAAAAACAATTTAAATCTAACAATCACAGCTTTGACTATTAACTCGTGATCCAAGCACATGATCCACACACATCCTATAAACATTTGCACAATGAAACTGTTTGAAGAAATTCATAAACTCCCCCCTTCCCGTCTTTTCCCAATAAAGTTATACTGGCTCTTTTTTACAGAATACACTTCTTCCAGCTGAATATAAAATCCCAGCGTAGCAAGACAGATCTCTTCCAGCTGTATCTCCTACACGTTGGTGCTGGATTGATTCTGAAGTCCAGTGTCTTCTCTCAGAGGATGTTTAGGCCTCGAAGTCTCTCAGTTTGACCAAAAGATACAAATAAAAAAAATTTGATTTTATCATCAAATCTACAATTTAGATTTAAAAATTTTAATTCACTTCATCACCTTTTTTTTCCTTTCTTTTTGGTCTGTTTGTGTTTAATTGTAGTTAATTTATATCCAGTATGAGATTATACATCAGAGAATCTCATATTTTTTCTAACAAAGACTGTTTTCTAGAAGGGAATGAATCAACATACCAAATTAGTTAGTTTTCAGTGTAAGCAGATTGTAACGCAATGCTGCATGGTGGAACAGTAGGTAGCACTGTTGTCTTACAGTAAGAAGGTCCTGAATTTGAAACTGGACTGGGATCTTTCTGCATGGAATTTGCATGTTCTCCCTGTGCATGCATGGGTTTTTTCTGGGGACTCCGGTTTCCTCCCACAGTCCAAAAACATGCAAGAGGTTAATTGTAACTCTTAATTGTCCCTAGGTGTGAGTATGTGAGTGTTTTTGGTCTCTATGTGGCACTGTGATGGACTGGTAACCTGTTCAGGTGTAACCCCGTCTCTTGCCCTATGATCGCTGGAGATAGGCACCAGCTTCCCACGACCCTGAATAGGAGTAAGTGGGAATAGAAAAGGACTGACTGTATTTTGTCTTGGTCTGATGTTTAAATTTGATTATCTGAAAATTTTAACTTGGGGAAAACAAAACAAAAACAATAAATCTATAAAGGGGTAGCACTTTTTCAGAGCACAAAATATGTTAATAAATAATTTACTTGACAGGCAATATCCATGAGCTGATGGATTGGCTTTCCGTAATAAAACAAGTTAAATGTCATTTCTAGTAACTGGTATTTAACATGTTAAAGCTGTCTTAAATTATTATTGCCCTTTGTAGTATATTATGAATGTATGCATGGACGTGCTTGGATATAAGCAACTTAATGCCACAAGCTCACAAACACATTCACAATTCATCTGGCAATCCCAGCAAATGTCAGACGGCTCAGTTTGGGCCATTGTTCCCATAAAATCTCTTGACAAATTAAAAAATAATCAAACATCTATGACAAAATGTGCAAGCTGTATAGTTTAGCCGGGTCACATCATCACATGTCCTAACTAATCCGGTTTTATATTTAAATCATCACTGACTAAGTAGGCGTAATCGCAGTAATATTAAGAAGAAGACCTTCATTGAAGGATATTAGCTTAAAGTAAAATCAGCCTTGTAAGAAAGGAGAAGTAAAGTCACCAGAAATGACTCATAAAACCACTTCAAGAATTCAAATATATGTCAAATAATTACATTTTTTTTAGAATTTGAACTAAATGAATTGCTTTTAACCATGATATTAATATAATATATGTTTTTAATCCATGTTGGAATAACTTCTCTTTTAATTTTTAAGTGATATATAAAAAATAATTTGTCATCCTTTCAACCAAAAATTCTACCATTAGTTAAGTCTTTATAATATTATTTTGTTCTTTTTTTTCAACATTTATTTCTTTTTTAGCCTTTTCACATCCATTCTGACGTGACTTTACTACCTGAGTATGATAGTCACAGTTTTCTCTCAGTTCAATTTAAGTTTTAATCTGAGAAGCAGATAAATGTGAAGTACTTATGGATATGTGACTGAAAAAACTATAAAAATGTGTTTTAAGTGTCACTATAGAGATGTATTGGTTGATTTTGTTGCTTTCTAATAGCTTTTGACTGGTCATTTAATTGACTGATCCACTGAGATTGATACCTGACTGCAGGTTTTCACCCTCACCTCATCTTTAATGTTATCCTATTTGTTTCATAGGCAAAGAAAAATGACATATTTCAAATTAATATGCAAAACAACCATCAAGCCATCCAGCATCAGTTGTTGTCTTCTTCATGGGGGGTCTTTTTCTTTGAAGCCTGTTGTTCTAGCTTTTTCCTCTTTACAAGCTTCTCTGCACAGACTGATACATGTAATGGCAAAAACACAGTTTTGTATTTTTCATTTGAAAAGGGGAATTCAGGGATGAAGAAACATTGCTATAAATATTACATTAGACAACACTGGAAATGGATTGGTTAGAATCACCAGGGGTGATTGGTATTACAGGATAAAATATCACATAAACAAAAATCACTTTTTTATGATTCAATATTTAAAAATGCAATTACTATAGTCATTAATGTTTTTATAATACAACTAGAGTGTTGGGAAAGCTACTGCTCCTTCTGAAGTTACTTGAAGCAGCACATTGTCATAAAACATATTAAAGATCTTTCATTACTTGTTTCTCCACAGTAAAGTCAAATAATCATCAGTGTGAAGTGGAACATTTCTTTGTTAAATAATGACAGACAATCTTACAAAATAAGAATGTTTTTAGAAGAAAATCATTTTCTTTCATTATTTTTAGTTTTTACATGTGGAAATCATGGTGATGAGCTGCCAAACATTTCAGTCTGAATCAGTTGGATCCTGCTGAGATGTTATGAGGATTTGCAACAGTGTTGGCGTTATTGAAAATTGATTAGAATACAGAGTTTGATGCATAAAGAATGGCACGAGCCAGAGCTCATCTCACTTTAAGTTGGAAAAAACTGAGAACAAGAATGGAGAACAAGAGGAAGTACAGTAGCAGAATAACAGTCTTTCTGTTCTCCTGGTGAGCAAGACAAATTGATTGTATTATTCTAGCCTGTTGGCAGACACTATAATATAACTATAAACCAAAACATAGCCACAGGAGAAGCAGAGAGTTTATGCATCATAGAAAGATAGTTGATTGTTATCATTTTGAGAAGAACATATAGAATGAGTTATTGTTCAGTCTATGCTAGCCTTTCCTCCACCACAGAAATTATAAGAGGACGGTTTTTGAAAAATTGAAATAATACTCAATTGTTTTCTGGCAACTTGAAGTAATGTGCAGTAGATACTATTTTCGGTATTTATAGGTAAAGATGGAAAGGAAGGAAATGTTTGTAACAAAATGTGTACAGATTGTCCTAAATAAAAAATGCAAAGATTGTTATAATTATTTTCACCAAATTATCAGAACTGATTGTTAATTTTTAAACTGTGTGATACTGGAACAGATGGACAGATTATTTCACACTGATTTATTTGGGGTCTATTGTGAGAGAACTGAAACAACATTTTATGGGGGAATTACAATGAAAAATAACTTGTATTGTTCATCAACAATCCATGTATAATTATTCATTTGAATGCTATCATTTCCAACAAACCATGCAAAACATGTACTGTTCTCAGTGAGAATTCAAAAACTCAAAGTTATAGTGGATTTTTCTCTTATGAATACCACAAACAGTGTAAGGCTGTAAATACAAATCCATCCTTTGAGAAGAAGAACTGAAAACTGTGATCATAAAGTACGGATCACAGGCTTGTTAATAGAACACAGGACACATCAATGCCACTAGTTGAGCGTGAGCCTTTTCAACAGAATAGTGTCAAGGTGACCAAAAATCAAAATAAAATTAGCTAATATTTAATAGTTCATATATTCAAAATGGTTTGTTTACATTTACATTAACATTAACATTAATCATTAATCTATTGGTCAGTCGGTTATGAGGCATCATATACTTTATGCTTCAAAGAATGAAGTCCGAAATGATATTTTTCACACCTAAAGATACATAAACATATTTAACAAAAAATCTTGAAATATGATATCATAATTAATGCATAAAACTGTTACGGTAAATAAATTGTGGCAAGAAGTATTAAACAGACAGAATGTCATAACGATGGTGAGGACACCAAAGCATGCTCACACTCAGGGCTCAATGTCATGAAATCTAATATTTAATAATCGTTTTAAAACAAACAGCTGACGAAGCAGCAATGGACAATAAAAGAAAAAAATTACACAAGAGCTGAAGGCTGAAGCACAGAGGAAAGGGAACGTGGGCCAGAAAATAACAAAGGAACATAAAAGCAATGAAACCATGGTATAAATAGGAAGAGGGATTGCAGGGTGAGAACAGCTAGGGACTAATCAATCCAGTGAATACTGGTGTGTTGACTGAGACAACTGAAGGGGACAAACTGTGACACAGAACCAAGACACATGAGGACAAACTGATCCCAAAGAACATGCTAACAGAAAAAATGTCAGACTGAAATACTAGAAACGCCAGAAATGATGATGAAGATAAACGATTACTAAACCAACTAATGAATGACCATGTGCAAACTCATCACTGAAAGGTAAAACATTACACAATACTTACTCTGACAAGGACTCAGGATGGAAACGCTAAATGACACAAAACTAGATATGGTAAATATATCCAAAAGAAAACAAGGCGTATCATGAAAAACAGCACCAGAACCCCCAAAATCTTAACACTGAAACTAAAATATATTTTTACAAAAAAGAAACAAAACATTCAGACATTATTATATGCTATATTTATGATAGTATACTGGAAAAAAATCTAGCTTTTAAACCTGCAGTCAATTTGTATTAAAATCAAATCTTTTTAAAGAGGAGCGTGTTTAACGAACAAGAAGTCAGATGTTTTTTTTTGTTTTGTTTTTTATTTGCTTGTTTTTTCTTTAATTGGGAGTAACTGACATCACCCTTCTTGGCAGCTAAAAAAATGAAACATTGGTTAAATGTTCTAATTCTACATTATTAACATGAACTATTACAATTCATTTCTGCTTTTGTACGGCTAATTTTTGGACATTTAGAAGACATTTGCATTGTATTCTTCGGAGCATTTTCACTGGGATAATGAAAGAGACTGAATTATTTGGAGGGATAATCAGTAACCTGGCTCTCCTCCCACCGTGACCAGCTATTGCAGTCACACAGCGTCTATATCACACCCTATTAACCAGAATGACCCAGAACCCAGGTGGTGCACCACTTATTCATGTCGCTGCCTCTTATGCAGCGGGGTGTAAACTCGGCAAAAAATTGTTGTTAAAACACTTCCTTGGGACATAATTTAGCATACGTGGAGGTGGAGAAATGCCAACGCATTTAGAGTCCATTTTGTTGCTCAGGAGCCATGGCAAAAAAAAAAAATCTCTAAGTCTGGTAATTGCTACAATGACCTATGAACTTCTTTGATTTTCAGACATGGTGATGTTATCAAATGGTTGCTCTGATTGCAACATCAGCAGAGATGTTTTGTGCACTGGCATGTGCTTGTACTGTTCCTGGATCTTGACCAGACCTGCTGTTGTGCAAATATGGTCATCTGGGAGTATGCTGTACTCTGACAGAATGCTGGAAGTGTCATGGATGAAATATGATTTGAAAGCTCTCTGAAATGGGAAATATCATATTAGGGGCTCCGAGTGTATACCACCAAGGCCTTAAGATGCAGAGGCTCACTATGCACAAGCTTTGATGTATCTGTGAGAATTTCAGTGTTTATTGTTAGGATCACTCTTATCACCATGACGTGTGCATTAATATCACATGGCCTCGCAGTTGTGCTTTCCTCTAGACTCAGCATGCAAAACAGATAACCATGGCATCATTTGTTTGCCTTGACTTCTCTCCAGGTCAACAACAAACCATCAATTGAAAACTGTCAGTGAGAGTTAATTTATTTATTAATTTACTTTTCTGAGCTGAAACATAACTGTGACAATAAATCTGTGGCAAAGGAAATTGTGCCATTAAAGTTTGTAACAAAGATAAATGTTATGTGAACCACCTCTTGTATTTTGCAGAGTTTGATAAATCCAATCACTAAGTCTTACCCTTAACTGATCATCAGTACTCCATCAGTTATGAGATGGAAGTTACAAAAAAGCTTTTTGAAAGGCTTTAAATGAGTGTCTGTCTAAGCATACAGAGCAGCTTCAGAACAAAAAGCAGTATTCATCCATTTGGTCCCACCCTGAGTCAGGAACTGTGCTGCCTTACATCTAATTAAAAATACATCAGACTTCTTGGTTGTCAGACAACTTGCACCCTCAAACGCAGTGTAAGATCTGATTTTAACACTTTTGACAGCTGGGTTTAAGAGAGGCTTTCTTTAATGCAGAATGATCTGCAGAGAACTAAAGCATGTCATGTTTGGAGCATCTTTGAAGGTTGCAGTTTTTAAGCACTGTGCTATAGTTTTGATTTTCAATATAATTACAAATTTAGCAGTTTGTCTTACAAACATGTCAATATTTTCACATCTAAAAACTAGAAAAAATAAAACAGAGAAATTAAGTTTATTTGTGTTTTATACAGGAGCTGCAAATAATTCTGTATGAATTAAGCACACTTGTTGCATCAGTCAGTTGGATGATAAAGATATCTTATTTGATTTAGTAAAAGTACTAAAAGCCAAGAGTGAATACAGCCAGCACATGGGATGGCTAACTCAGCTAAAAAAAAACTGAAAAAGAAAACAACTTTCACTAGAAATAACACAATAACTTTTCTAAATGCTGCCCAGTGCTAGGTCACTTCAGGTGGCATGTCAATTACTTCATTTCATTGAAAACACAAATCAAAGTTCTGCCAACCACACTTTTTTCTTACACTTGACAAATTCTGCTCCAGTAATTGCTTTCCACCCTAACACGACCTTCCTGTGAAACATTGTGTAAATATGATTATGTTACCTCAGGGTTTATCATTTTCCAGAAGGTATTTACATTATTTTCCTGCTCCCTGTTGCTTGTTAGTTGGTTTGCTGCACAGGAAATGAGTGTCGTTATATTACATAAATGACTGTAGGATACTTTCATTAATGAAGACAGCAGGGCAAGAGTTAGACAGCTCATAGGCAATGTATCAGAGGTAGTTCAGCAATCAGTCTCCTATCAGGGGGTGATCTCTAGCCACTGTGACCAGATTACATGGGGGGAACCCAAGAGGCTCTCTTTATAATTACTTTCTGATTGGAAAAAAGAGCCTTCTAATAAGCTCTGTCAATCAAGCATGAACCGTTTTTCACAACTATTATGTACGGAAAATGTTGAGCCTTTTCTGTTTTATTAAAAAACCTGCAGCACAAGTCACAAACCTAAAGGTGGGCCAATTTACCAATTTCACAAACCAAATAAATGCAGTACATAAACCCTGCACATTCATAAACATGACTTTCTGCCTCAGTGAATCCACCACTAAGCACACATGGGGAGAGAAGAGCATACAACCATGCTTTGTGTGTGTGTGCATGTGTGTTTGTGTAGTTCCTGCATCTGTGTGTGAATGTAATTGTGCATGCATGGGTATTTGCATGTGTTATTAGCCTTTGTGTCCAACCCAGTCTAAACCAAATCCAACAGAATGTGTTTGTTTATTCGAGCTTTTTTTTTGTTGTGGTTTGCTCTCACACTAATCCTTATCTAAGAACTTTTACTGGCCTGTTGTTTGGGGTGAGACACCAGCTTCGTATCAAAGCTTGGCAGAAAGAAAAGAGGCTTCTCACTCTCCTGCTGTTGCAGTGTCATTGATGCATGCCATTAGGCGCCATGTGTCACATTCTTCATCTTGCGCATACAGCTTTTTTAGAAAAGGCAGCAAACAATGTTGTGCAAATGAGGGGCAACCTGCAGGTTGGTATTCTGGAAAGATAATAAGGACGAGCGTGTACATGACATGCGGGAGACTGAGCTATATCTGCATTTCATAGAGGGCAAAGTTTGATGTAAAACTAAAACAACTTGTTTTGTTCAATATCTACCCAGCCATTAATCTACAAGAACTGATGTGCTAATTTGTCAAAATGGGCAGGAGACAGCATCTGTAGTTACCTCAATGGGAGGATGAAACCTGGCAGCTCACTGGATGCTGCCTTTAACCAAATCCACGTGATTAAATCATAGAAGATGATGGACTTATTTACATTCCCCTGCCCTATTTTATTTCATTAAGTGACCCACCAATTCAAAAATCTAATCAGTCTGTAGATGACAGACTCAAAATCATGTACGTATACATTTAGTACTCGTTCTGGTGGGCACACTTTAGCTATAAATAGCAGCAGAGAGAAGCTCTGTGTGCTTGCAAAACAGGCTCTTCAGAAGAACAACAAAAAAAGAGAGAAAGTGAAGCCTTGGGTAAACATTAAAACAACTATATGGGTTCGTGCAAGACTATAACACTCAGGCAAATAAACAAATCAAAAGAGGGAAAAAAAGTGGTTGTGATGAAACTGAGCTGCAATGACATGTAATTTAGCATAAATGAAATGCCCTGAGACATGGAAAAGACCTCTCATCATCACGTTTCCATCCTCTGAGGCACATGCTGCTGCTGCTTTACTTTTTTCTGAGCTGGGTGTACAGCAAAGAAATAAAATGCTTCACAAGAGAAAAAGTGGGAATAGAGCCTGACTTCTTTGGGGGCATCCCTCAATTTAACTGCGTGAAAGAAGCAGCAGAAAGCCTTAAAGTGTATACATTCTACATTTTACATGCATGAAAAACAGATCATCATTTCTAAGGTTACGTTAGCAAGTGTGTGAAGAAAGATTTTCGCTTGTCTTATGAACATTTCACACCTGTGTGCACAGGGCAAACGTTCCCTTATAGACATGGTTATGATTCCCTGGGGAAAATAAATTGGTAGGATTTTAGGTGCAAGAAGTCATGAAGAGATACAAACACATTCATTGTTGTGGGTTTCTGAGAGAAATACAGAAAATACTAAGGCTGAATTGACTATAAATTTAACCACAAAAATCAACAAAATACCACATATTTCAAATCCACACATACTTTTAAAACAGAATACTTTAGAACAATATCATAACATGGATGATTGACTATGTCACATTAACACATAACACATATTACTGTGAATTAAAGAAAATCCCAAATTGTTTACATAATTTCTTTAAATGTCTAATTTTTCCTTAGTTTTGCTAAAAAATGTTCAGGGTTCATCAAATAATGTCACTGTCTTTTAAATATACTACGCTTTTACTTTCAGAGTCCAGAGAAAATGATAGATGATGAGTGATGATAGAGGAAGTACGTTTGAAGCCAATTTATATTATGTTCCTTCAGTCTGTGAGAAACTATAAAAAACAATTGCTCTTACATTTTAGCAGGTCAGAAACCGAACAAGCAACTTAATAGCTATAATGCAATCTGTAACTAAGCAACTAAAAGCTTAAAAGTCAAATCTGAGCGGAACAATTTCTTTTTCAATATGCAAACATATTGCTTGATATAGAAAAGGTTATCTTTGAAAAAAGATTGAGAGTGTGATTTGACAAGTTATTTTTGATAAATGGGCTTTAGTAAAAGTCTTTTTTATTTCTTAGCTCTTTTAAGGAAATATTTGAGCAGCATTGTCTGAAGCACTCTTGAGGCATGTTTAAATCAGATGTAAAACTGAACTAGGAAATCAATGAAGGCTTTATATGTGTACATTTTCTTTAAAATGTATTGACAACACAGTCTAACTGACTAATTTAAATAGAGACTGTAATACTGAATCCGTTTTTTATCTTCATTAAAATCCAGAACAGGAAGTTAGCTTTTCTTAGTGATATTGCTTAATTTTTGTCTTATATCATCCCAGTTCAGCCTAATTGATTCCAGTCAGTCATAAAATGTAACAGGAAATGAGATGAGACCACTCTGAACCAACCTCTGAAGATTTATACCATCATCAGGCAAAAAAAACTGCATGGCATGTTAACAGTGAAGAGTAATTATGATTGCATGATTCAATAATAAAACTGCACCACAAGCTTAAAAATCCTCACCTATTTTTTTTTTTCTAAAGTCAGAAGTTCTTTACTTTGCTCCAACTGTGAGTTTATGATTTGTTTCTGATTAAATGATGGTCTTGTCTCCACTTCTTGCTCAGCTGTTACAGATCAAATTTTCTATCCTTACCTCCAAGAAAATCTTATCAAGAGAAAGTTGTAGGATCATAGCCTAATACAAAAGTTTTAATGATGAAAGTGCCAGTAGCAAATTGCGACATGACTCGCTGGTGTCTGTGAGAAGCTTGTCGACAGCTGAAACAATAAGACATGGAAACAAAAAAAAATGTATAAGATTCATCCATGCTGAAAAATTACCTATAAACAACAGGAAATAAGAAAAAAAATGCTAAACAAAGGCTGAAATAGGTTAAACTGCAGGATAAATGATTAAGAGGCTACTTTGGAAAATGTTTATAGTCAATGGAAATTATAAACCTCCTATAGAAAATATGCAAGTGATTTGTTTATGTTCCCACTAATGGAACAAGTTTTCCTAATGCACAGTCAGTTCTTTTTCTTTAAAACATGTATCAAACTTGTACAGATGAAGACTAAGACAAATGCACATGCCTACATTAACTATATATAAACACCTACAACTAATATTTACACATGGCACTGTTAGATAAACAGTTGCCTAATTGCACTATTCCACAGCTCATAAAGACTCTTGGTATCAATTAAAGTCAGGCAATTAGTTATAATTTGCATCATTAAGGACAAAACAATAGCATAATCGTTTCTGAATATCCAATCAGAGGATAATTAACTTGTCTTTTTTGTATTTTCAGTTTAAAAAGATGCAAAAAGATGCAAAAGAAGAAGGTGGGAAGTCTTTGTTCTTTGAAAAACATGGGGCCTGCCTACTTTTCTTCCTCCAAGGAAACACTTTTTAAGCTCTGATAAACCCTAAAATGGGCCTGTTTAATTGTTGTTGGCCCACTTTTTTCTTTGTTCTTTTTTTGTCTTGAAGAAAAAAGACAAGAACACATCAAAGTCAGTACTTGTGTCTTGTGCTGTTGTAGCCTGTAAGAATTTGTCTGCAGAATGATGTAGCTCTTGGATGTAGGATGTAGAAAGAGAAGATCGTTTGTAGCTGAGGAGACATACTGATGAAAGTCTCAGAAAGAAATATCATGTTGCATTGTAAAACGTGTAAATATTCACTGGGTGAAAGTTTGGATTATCTCTTTTTGTACTCCTGCTTGTGTACATTGAGCCTGCATGTCTGCACTTACAGTATAAAGTCTGTATAAAGTTAAAGGTCCTGTTCCTGGACTAAGATCCTCAGTGACCAAATATAAATAAACTGAGGAAGTATTCAGGGCTGACTAAACTCCTAATGTCAGTAAACAATAATTATAAATATATATATATTTCACTGGGACTACAGTGTTTACCGGTTTAATGCCAGTGAACGACCTTTGGGAAGTTCTCAACAGATTTATTTTTTATTTTTAGACTGATGTTAACTGTTGACCTACTCTGGTCACCTCTCATCATAAATATTGGGTGATGGATCCACTAACACAGCAGTTTTCCACACCGGAACGTTTTGACTGCTTGTCATGAAACATTGAACTTAGGGAGTTAAAGGTTTTAAGTTCAGTGTTCAAAGCAGCACTTCAAAGAGTATTTAAATGTAAAGAATGTAGTTACACAGGCAGTTGCACTTTATTGACCAGATTGTAATTACGAGGTATTATCAGTTGTCATTGGTAAGGCGTTTGAACACAATAAACATATACTGGAAATCTCAAAGTGAAACTCCCTGTCAGCATTATAATAAATGTGTCTGAACAGAATCTGGTCTTATTCTTCAGTCTTTTTAAATATTCAGGGTTGTGAAAAGGTCTATGTTAAACCAACCTAATCCTTTCTTATAAGTGCAGAACTGAGTTAGGTTTCCTATGACACGAAGAAGGATGGATCACACAACTGCTGAAATGTCAAGGACAACTAAAAGAAGGTCAAAGACTCATTTCCATTGGTCCTGCAGAGAGGTGTGTTTGGAAATGAGAGAGTAGCATTTGTTGGTCTGGCACTAGCTTTTGGTCATACATCTTTCTAAACTACATAAAATCATAAAGCTGCATGCTGCCACTAATTTAGAGTCACAGCACCTTTTCCTCCCAATTCAAGTACTGTCTACTGAGATAAAACAGCTATTCACCGCACACACCTACATGTTTCGATTCATTTTTATAGTTTTACTCTGCAAAATGACTGTAAATCACAACACATATATTTAAAGGAAAAGAATGAAAAGCACAAAAAAGACAGTGTGTTCACATGGCTGGCTGCCCACCTCCTACACTGCTATCACATTACCAACGCATACGTGTGCCACCTCCCCCACCCTGACCCAGATGGTTAGTTCAAGCTTCAGAGCTGAGACACCGTGAGGCCACAGAGCATCAGTCCAAGGGATTCTGACTTCCCAGCCGAGCTTTTAACATGAGCGACAACGGCCCACAGTTACTGCATGTGATGCTACGTGCCAGAGACAGAGACGGGCAGAGAGAAAGACAGGAAGAAAGGAATGCAGAGAGAGAACTGACACAGAGACACAGCTCCCCACAGTGGAGCTCTATTGTACCATCGATTGTATGCTACAGGAAACAATAAAGAAGCAATGTAAATGCATCACCTCAGGCTCAAAGGTCTATTTAGACTTCCAACAATGTAGGTTTTCATTTACTTCCTTAAAGCTGCTGAGTTTGACTTAGTTTAGATTTATGTTTTGTATTACCAGATTTTCATTAGGAAAAGAAAGGAAAGCAAAATGGGACAGGTGGGCCCTGAAGATCCAGTTTCAGAACCCCCATCACCATTCTGCTCCCACAAGTATTTTTGAAATCTATTTTTTTCCTTTTATGCTTCCTGTTTTTGTTACTGTCTTGACTTTCCTCAACTAATAAACAAAATTTGTGCATGAAGGTGGTGCATTTTTTATTCAGCTCTGAATAGGCCATGCCCTTCGAGCACTCTGTCAAACATAATGTAATTAGAGAATTGGGTTGACACAGCCAAACAGGGGTGATGAAGGCTAATCAACACTCTGAGTCTCTTTTCATCTGTAATCACAAGGACAACAAGAGAGAGAGAGAGAGAGAGAGAGAGAGAGAGAGAGAGAGAGAGAGAGAGAGAAGACGGGGGCAGATGGAAATTAAAATGATTAGAAACTTAATTCCCAAACCATTTAAGTCTGAAGTGAAGCAAACTGCAATTAAATTGATAATTTCTTTATTTATTGCAATAATATCCTCAGTCTCTGCCCTAATTTCATATTCACTTCATTTGTGAGCTACCTTTTATAATAATGATGAATACATTATGTGCATAAGTGCACACATAAACATTTCATCTACATGTCATTGCTAAGCATCTCATGCCCACACTAGAAGCACCATCCTGCCACAGCAGGCTATTTGGAAAGGCTGTTCATGTCATGGCTGCAGGGATTTGCTCCAATTCAGTCACAAAAGCATTAGCGAGGTCAGTCCCTGATGTTAGCTGATAAACTCTGGGTTACTGTAAAGAATTCTTGCCTATTCCTGAGGTGTTGGATGGCACTGACGTCATTGGGCAAGGGTTTCTACAGTGCAGCCAGTTTTTTTACTTTCTTTATTTGTTTTTTGATGTTTTATTTGAAATGGGTGATTTGGCATATAAATGGCATATTGCAACAAAAGGAAATCTGCTTGTGTTTATTTATTAATTTATTGCCGCAGCATTAGAATTGCTCTAGCTGAACTCAAGAAAAACAGCCTCTTACAGTAAGAACAAGAACTGAATGCAATCAAGACTTGTTATGTCTGTTGCTCAACTCATTATTGATTACCTTGATGCTTAGCTATTAAAAAAAAACTATTCTTCCATTAAAATGTTGAGCTTATTATTTATAAAGGAGTGGGGCCCAATAGATTTTATTATTGAAGTTATGTGATTGTATCTGAAGTATTCCTAATTTAATGATTTAAAGCTGAAATCTAGAGATATCATTGGAGGAATACTGCTGCAATAAATCCATATTGCTTTATGTGTCATGATGGTAATTACATTTTCCTGAGGGAAACAATAGCATGATTCACTGTAGTACACTGCTGACAGACTGCTTAAATGCAGTGAATGGATTTCCGGCATGACCATCGTAAGATGATTACCTATTCATTATGCATATGCATATGCACCACTGAAATTATGCAGTAACCACTGCCTTGATAAGGAATTTCTTTTGTTGGTTTAAATATTCATAAAGGAGCATTTTTCAGCAGTTTTGCAATGTTTTATTTTCCTTGAGGCTGATGATGGAGCTTTCATATTAACATGTATGAACTTCTGGGTTTACTATTGAACTTTCAGCTTCTACTTAACCATCTGCTCACAATAATATTTATAAAAATAATGTAAAATGTACATGTGAATATAACATTTTAATTAAATTACAAGTAAAATCAACACATGAATCTAATTAATTTAGGGAAAAAAATGCACAATATTTGTTATATTGAATTTCAGCTAAAACATGGTTAAATAACAAGGTGAGATGGCTTTGATGAAGTTTTTAATAGTTTGTAGTAAATCAAGGTTGTCATTAGGCTGAGTGTTTTTCCATTCCTGGCATTCACCTACCAATTTACCAGCTTCTCACATTAATGGTTTATGTAAATGAACATTAGCGTGTATAGCTTAATTATTGAGATCACATAAGAAAAGATGGTTATGTAAGACAGACCTTGATGCATAATGCCTACACAGATGTTCTCCCCAAGGATAACTATTATATTGTGTTTCTATTGAACAGTGTGTTCCTTGTGAGCAAGCAGAGGAAAAAATCAGTGTCAGAAATTAATTCTGCAGACTGCTTTTTGAGTGGTTTGTCATGGAAAGTAAAAATTTCACTATCTAGTTGAAAAAATTTAAATCTGAAATCCCATGAAAGCATCTCGTATGTTTTGTTTTTGGTATTATTATTTTCAGTGTTTAATGTGGTTGTAATGTTTTTGACATTAACTATCATAAGTGCCCAGATTCATTCAGTTTTAAAATAATGCTTATTGCAAGACATGCCTTTAAGAGGGCAGGTAAAGGTATGAGCACTTGAAGATGGAGGGGATGAAGGATTTGACCAGGAAGAGACACGAGATCAGGTAACGATTGCAGCCAAAGGGTGAATTGAAGGGACACATATTTGGTCTTATTTAGATTTGGTCAAAACTTCTTCAGTCTGAACATTTTTTGTACTAAAATGAATTCATGTTCACCAACATATCTTGTAAGGAGTGTGTAAAATGTCAAAGTAAATAAAGCATAATGCTAGAACTGATGAGGTGATGAAAATGAGGTGTGATAAGACTGAAGTGTGATAACTGCTCAGGAACAGGAAGAATGTGTCAAAGAAGGTGCCAGAGACCGACACGAATGGGCCGCCAGAGGAGGCAGAAGGAAATGGGTTGAATGAAAACAAAAGGGGTTGGACATCTGTTGTGGCACGAACCCACAATCCACAGATGTATTTACCTGAAAAAAGCAAAGACACACAAACTCAAATAAACCCTAAATTAAATTTTGAAACAGTAAATGAATCTTGTGGATTTAAACCAGAGTTCCAGCCCACTGCATACGCATGGACCTGACTCTCACTTAAATCCATCTTCTTTTACTTGTGTGCTTAGTGGCAATCTCTCTTGCTTTTGATCTGAAGCTCAGATCTACACACAATGAATGACTTGTTTTATGGAGATGCCTGGTCATAAATCTGAAAACTGATTGACGTTATCAGGTCAGCTCAAACATGAGTCCATCAGTCTGGGATTTATTGAATCTGAAAAGCTGCCATGCTTTGTGATGGTTTAATCTTTTCCATCTGAGCTGTAGGGTGTATTAATTGGTTGTGATTGTGATTGATTAAGCCACAAATATATACAATGGTAGACCATGAGAGAAATGCCGAGATAAGCAACATGTTTTTTGTGTTGAGAAGACAAAAGAGGCTGTCTTCCATCATTGTTAAGTGATGGGACAGCAGCGAGGTTGCAGCCAGGTTGGTGATGAATACCACTCAAAGAGCATATCTGACAGGTTTTTGTAGAGAACAAAATAGTCTCAGCATCTCCAGTGAAGTCATTACAGATGCAAATCCCATTCACAGTGGTGTTTTATGTCACCTGTTCCTTGTGATCCAGGACAGCCTCGGAAAGTGCCCCATTGAGGAATTGCAAATCAAGACAGAAAAATAGAGATATGTGGACAGGTAGGCTTGCTTCATTGTCAGCATTGTCCCTCGTTTGTCTTCACTCCCCCTTTCTGCTTTTTTTCTCTGATCACAGATTCAACATTTGTTCTCCTATCACTCATTTTCATTACCCCATCTCTTTCCACATATCTCTCTCAGTGTTAGATGAGGACATTGTACCCCACCTCTGCCTGATACTTGAACATCTGCCTTTTTCTGCCGATAGTTTTCTCCTGGGAGTTTGATGCTTTCAGGGGTTGTGTGTGAACTGGGTCAAAACATCTGTTTTCTTGTGCTAAAATCTCTGTTCTGAAAGATAATTTGGCCCCAGTAACATGGGATGTATTATATCATGCACACAAGTTGCTTGCAAAAGAAGTCTACAAAATTCTTGAGAGTATCTCCCTGAATCACAAAATTAAGATTCACCAATAAAATAGTTTTAATCTTATTGAAGGAGTGACAAACTAGATCTGTCCTCTTCACACATAAAATTCCACTTCAAAAAAATTCTAGGCTGAAATTACAGGAAGAGCAAGTGAGCAGTAAAACATGAAGTTCAGAGTGACACTAATGATAGGATTAAAGCTAAACAAAATAAAAAAAAAAAGAAGTTGGCAAACTCCAAAAAATAAATCCAAGCAGTTTTAATATTCACAACACAGCCAGAGTTTTGGGCGCAGTGTGATTATTTGTTATATTTTAAATATATGTTAAAAAGTTTACGTAGAAGCAGCAGAGTCATGCACTTCTACACCAGAATGACCTTCCTTTCAAGTTACTCAAAAAACATAAACTTACAGAATTACTATGCTTTAAAATATTCAGGAATTTTAAATATATTCATTTAGAGAAACATGTTACATGTTGTTATTATAAAACTATTCTTAATAGCCACTGTCTCTTGATGAAACATAGTTTTTTGTCACTGTGTGTTATTATGTTTTAATTTTCTGGAACTGTGCATAAGCATGTGTTCTCTCCACTAAACTATAAGTAATGAGTACAATATAATTAAAATGTTTCTTATCAGGAAGTAAATAAATTAAATCACAGATGCAAATAAAGGTTACACAGTGAATTTAAATATATTAAGATAAAGTTATATGTAATTATTTAGTTTCATATTTACTGTTAATCTTGTAGCCTTGTGTTTAAATCTCCTTTTAATCATACAGTTGTCGTGTTTGAATGTAGAAGTTAAAAGGCATTGACTTTGAAGTTTAAACTGAAATGTATGTTTTTTTTCTTCCCTGATGATTTCTAATCATTACTATTCATTCTGAAGTATATACAGTATCTATATTAAAGGAAACAGGAAACACAACAAGTCTGTACAAGCTCACTGTCACTCTTTTTAAAAGCACTTCAGTGAACTCATATTATAAGAAATAATGGCACTGAGTGTGTCAGTTAATTAATCAGCCGTGCTCCCATGGGTGAGAAAAGGGTGAGATCAACATGGATGGAGCTTTGTGTTGTTACAAAGAAAAGAAAGAAAGACAACAAAGACTAAAATACACCCCATGGTGCAGATATTTTCTCTCTGAACCCCATTATGAAATGAATGGATTGTGTTTTTAAACTGGGCGCACTGGGTCCAGGTGTACACACACCTGCACCTCACTGTCATATGAAATGCATTATAGAGATTGCAGGCTGGAGGGACTTTGGCTGATAGTAAGTTCCCAAAAAATGTGCTCACATGTTACAATAAGTGACTGCTAGATTTTATTGGATGGAGCTGAGCAACACTGCAGTGCTTAACAACATGGAGAAGTCAGTAATTATGTTTCTCACCTTAATTGTTCAGTTAAAGAAAAAAAGAAATTACACAGGACACTCAAATCCAGCTTTAAGTAGGCTGCAAAAGTTAAACACAACATTTATGATGTTGTCATCGTTGTTTGAAACCCTGTATTGTTGACTTTTGAGGATGTTCCAGGAAATAATAATTTTCATCATAACCATTTCGTATCATAAATAATGTTGTGGATTTCTTGGCTATAGGTGAATTAATGCATGTTGTGTATTTATTTAAAGATATTCTGAATTAAAATTCAGTTCTGACAGAAAGTGGCACAATAAAACACAGTTTTTGGTTTTTATTACTAGTTTATTGAGATAAGCAGTCGGTGAACTAAAAAGAGAAATGTTAAACTGTGATATCTGGTGACTGAAAGCACAGAGGAAATGTAAATCTGAACAACTCATATCACAGCTGTGCTGAAATCTTTTTTTTTTTTCTTTTCAACATTGAGGTTTGCAGCTTTGCTTATTTCAGATAACACCAAACTGGAAGAGAGAGAATGTTGTTTTGCAGCCAGAATGCTCTCATAAGACCTCTTCCTGTTTACTGATAAGGACTTTGGGATTACATAGTGCAGACTGACTTTCCTGTAAACACTAGGTGCACCTTTACTGTAACTTAATGTGAAGGCTTTTGGGAAATTTAAGTTTGAAAAGGTTTTGTAAACATTTTTCAACAACAATAATAAACTGTACCGCAGCAAAGTAAAACACTGGTTGTATGTGAGTCCCAAACCGACTTACTTCTTCATCCCCTTTGGACACACTAATCTCAGTATTTTAGTTCTGTTGGACATTTGAAACGTTTCACTTCTTTTCCAGACCGCCTTGCTCTTCTTTAATGACTGCCTTTATCTGATCTTTCCCAGCTAGACAGCGTAAAAACTTGGGTGCTTTTTCAGATAATTCTCTCTACTCAGTGAGTTTTAAAGCAAGTATTTCTTAGAAGGCTTGTGTGATCTTTGTTTTTTTTCTCGAGGTTTTTCTCAGATTCTTTTTTCTTAAGTTTGCCTGCAGGATTTATTTGTTCTTTCTATATGTAACGTTAATAAAAGCAAGACATCTAATGTTTGTTTTAACTCCCTGTGCTCTGTCATTTACACGATGCATTGAGTATAAATGAATACAAAAAATGAATCAAGAGTGCTTTGATGACTTAGAATATACAGTGTTGTAAAGTCTTGAGCATATCTCATTTTTGAAGAAGCAAACTTTCTTTTAATCTTTTGAAGAACTTGTTGAAGGTCTTTGAACATTTTTGAAATTTCAGATCACTACATTACATTGTTAAGCACCTTAACTTTGACACATGAATCATTCAGGCATTAAAAGGCTTCTTAACTCAATAGACCATTGAATTGGATTGGTTTGTCAAAAGTTGTTTTGAAATCACCAATTTGACAAGAAAAAAAAAAAAGGTGGAGCTTAGGTCTGACACAAGACATTTGGTAAAACCTAAAGATCATGATGCCAACTGTCAATTAATTTAGATTGATTTGTTAACCTGAGCTGCTGGTGTAGAGAAGATGATTTCAGGCACCATTTCCATTTGTCCTTCACCTGAGCACATTCATGACATGTGTTTGAAAATGAAAGAAGGGGCAGGCAATTATATTATCTGTTCTTCCTCTTTCATTACCTCACTAATTACTCTTTACATTACGAAAAAGAAATCAGCTTACCTGGAACTAACTAACCATCCTTCAGAACATGAATATAATCTAGGACCCTATTTATTTATAAATGTAATAAATGACGTGACATGAGATTAAATGGACAGCTATATCAAATAATAAATTGTTCTGTTTGAGGGAGTCTTTTTCTGTCAAGAACATTTTTAACAGCTTGTGAGATTCTAAGAAATTCACTGTGTTATGACTCAAAGCTCTAATTTTGAATGATTTGTAGATAAGAACAAACCACCTCTGGTTCAGTTTTGTTTCCTGTCAATTACTGTCAGAGCACCAGCTGTGATTTATGTGCACCAGTTTGCACAAGTTACACTGCTGTTCACAGTTAGCTGTTTGTTTGTGCTCCCTGTCGACATGCTGAGGATTTAACACCTGCGTTGGAGTCATTGCTCTGTGAATACACCCACAACAAAGGTAACAGGTGTGAGGAGAAGATTAAAAGAAATATTTGTGTGTTCAGTCACACAGTCCTGCGGCAGATCATTGCGATGTATACTGTAGTTTTCAATGTTTTGAAGTAAATGTGTTCTCCTGGCAGTTTTTGCAACGTCTCTTTGTTTACTGACATATTTGAGTTTGCCAGCTTTGAGCAAGTGAGTGAGCAATGAGCCAAATCCTGAAGTTTTAGTGATAAATTGTGCTTTTAAGAGATTTGCCTTTAATAGGTAATTTATTTCTTGTCTTTTCTACATGGGTTTAAAAATATCATTTTGCTGCCAGTTACCAGCAGCAGATAACAGTAAATAAAGCCTCTTCTGAAAAGTGCAACTCGAAAGGTGGAACTAATGTGGAGGAAATGGGAGGAAACTACAAACTGACTCACTGATGGAATAAAAGACAGAAGCCTTGTATAAACAATAGTGAAATATTATAGGTTCAAAGTCAAGTCCATGTTTGATAGCTTCAACTGTGTGTGATCATTTTAAAAATAAACATAATTCTTGTGTTAGAAGGTTTATTCTTTCATCCAAATTAATTTGACTGTCTTTTTTAAAGAATTTTCAAAATTAACGTGCTTTTAATCTTGATGCCACAGAAAGTCTCCATGAGACTCAAAAATGTGCATAGAGGCATAAAGACAATCATATTGCACATGATCCTGTTTATTTTCTCATCCTCGTTCATTTTGCAATTGTTTTATAGACAAAAACGTTCCATCCATCCCTCTGTCCATCCATCTATCCATATGTCTGTCCATCCGTCCGTCCTCCTGTCCATCACTTAACCCGAACACAGGAGCTTGTAGATGACTTGCTTAGGAAAACAAATTTTGTTTATCTTCTGAACTTAAATTGTACTGATTCCAAAGTCTCTGTTCTTTAGAAGCTCACCTGGTGTGTCAGACACACAGCAAGATAAATCTTCTATTTGTTTTCTGACATGTTTGGCAAAAATACTAAATAAATAATAAAAAATAAAGTGCAAGCTGTGAGACAGAAATGAAGGTTGTTGCCAAAACTATTTTCAAAGAGCTTCTCTAAATTGATGCACCAACGGAAATATGGTTTTTGCACTGTGAGATGTGAATAAACTCAAACCTGTGTAGATTCAATTCACAGTTAGCTACTGGTTTCCTCTCTATCTCTACCAATTCTCTACAATTTCACTCACATTTACCTTGAAAACAATTTCTGACAAAAGGCAGTCTCCTCTTTTTGCTGCTCTGTAAGACATATTATTTTTTCTTTTACTTTTTGACATGCAGTTTAGATTTTGAAAATATTATAAAGTGAAAACCCTGCACATATAAATACAATTTTTTTCTGAAAACAGACAAACCCTGACAGTGTGACGAGGAAAGAATTCAGAGAAAATGTGTCTCAACTGGGGCCAAATAGCTTCAACGGGGCAGGGCTGATGCAAAAATGACTGTTAGCTGCAATTTCAAAATCAGAGCTGTGCAAAGCTCTCCTGAAACAGTAAAATAAAAAAAACATGAAAAAACTTCTCCAATCCCGCTTTAAATGATTCATTCAACACCTCGAAAGAATCATAAGAATCTCAGTTTGCTTGTCAGAGAAAGCAGAGGTGAAAAGTAGTGTTGATGTGACAGAAGCTAAAAGCTAAACAAGCTGTAAATAATGTAATAAAATGTTGTTGTTTTTGTTTGGATTATATATCGTAGCACAAACAGATATGTTTGTAAAATAGGGTTTACATTCTGAACAGCAGATTGAGAATTATGTCATTTGGAGTTGTTTTTTTTTCCCGTGACCTTAAATACACTAAATAAACTGACAAAAAGTACATTAATGTTAAATATGTAAGAAATATGAAAATGTTATTAAACCATACAATTATGTAACATGCCATATATTTGTACCTTTTTTATTTTCTGCTACTAAGTTACACTTTAGCAGAGTAAAATAAACAAAACAATACACAGAACGTGTTTGAGCGTGTTACATTTACACTCAATATATATTGAATTAAATATAAAAGTATTTTTTAACAAAGTTTTCTCTTTTTATTGATGTTTAAAACACGTCTAACTGGAGTGCACACGCCACAAGCACTAAACCTTTAACTTCGGTTCAACAGTCAGAGAGCAAAACAAACAAAAGGTCCAACTCAACTATATGTTTTTGATTTTACTAAAGAAAACAAAAATTGCAAAGGTTTCTTCTTTACTCACATGAGTGAGTAGATATCTCCTCCACACAAGCTATGAAGAAAGAGAGTTGTATAAAAGTAATCATAAATGGAAAGCTTATGAATTGCAAATGTGCTACAATCTCATAAAAGGTTTAACTCTGAAATATTTGGATGGAACTCAGAATGCAACATCTACTTCAAAGAAAGGAAACAAGAATATTCTAAAGTGTGTTTTAAGATTAGAGATTCATCTTTAAAAGCTTCTCCTAACACACCACCTTCTCATGAAAGCAAGGAGTTTGAACAACAGAGGTTAGACAGGGCTTACTTTTACTAAATGTCTAAAAATAAGATGTTCTATTCAAGCAGTAAAGGTTCTCTGCTTCAGATGATTAAAGATTTAATTCATCTGACAAGGCAGAATTTTTATTTTTGAAAATTGTTGATGACAGTAAAGCTGTGAGAATGAATTTCACCTGCGACGATGAAGCAATGTCTGCAAACTTTAAAGGGGAAGGGCACAGAGTTTGAATTCAAAGTTACCTGAACTGGAAAATCGGAATACATTAATAGTAGTTGTATGTAATATTATATGTTCGCAAAACTCATAATCATTCAGATATTAACAAGATGCGACCTGTTGATATACAGGCTTAAGAGCAGCCCTAACGTTTAGTACAAGACTTTGTACATGCTTTTATATTACTTACCTGTTGGTAGATAATTTAAATACATGCAAAAATGTTTCATATTTCTTGGTTCCACATTTACTACAAATATTTAGATATATCATAATATATAAGATTATAGGGAAGTTATTGTGTGCATCAAGCTGCAAGGATTATTTAAAACTCCTGCAAGTTTTATGCACCAATTTAAAAAAATGTGATTTGTTGTGTTTAACAGTTCAGCAAAACATCCCATGATGCAATGTTGAAATCTTCCCTTGACCTCACAAGAAGATAGTGTGTCTGTGTGTGCATGCGTCTGAAGAATGAGTGTGGTCAATCTGTGTGAGCAACTTCAAGGAATGGGATTGGACAGGATATGGCAAATATTTGGAGGAAAACCAAAATAGAAATGTTAAATGTGCAAAAAGGTTCTGAAGGCAATGAGAACTGGAAAGGCCTGCTTGAAGCAGAGGTTTGTAACAAAAGAAACAATGGATTGCAGAAGGTTTACAATGGAAGGAGGAGCAAAAATATGATGATATGCTAAAACAAAAGTAGAAACACACATGCTTTAAAAACACAGAGAGAAGACGGGGCAGAGAAACAAGAATCAAGCACCGAAGGATTTAAGGCAGGATGAGTAACTGAGCAAAGTTTTGTAGATTGAGGAGGAGAAGGAAAGAAATCTCAGCAGGTGGACAACGTGAGTGGCAAAGGCAGAGATAATGCCTTGGGGGTGTTGGACCTAGGGTCATGCATGTGGTGGAGTTTGCAGTGGATGGATGATAAGGCAACCAAGTCTCTGCAGACTGCTGCAAACTGTTCTTTCTTTCCAGCTGGGAAGGAGGATTTCTACACTGCTCAACCATAAAGACTTTCAAAGATTAACTCCTCCTGTGGCAAACTTTCAGTGGTTTAATATAGAAGCTTTAAAGATGTAGGAGAACTGATAAAGAAATATATTTTTTCATTCTCTCTGCTATCTTCTGAAGATCTAAAGACTCTGCTGTTTTTCTATTGCAGCTTCTCCAAGGTGCTGCAAGAATGTTTGTATGCTGAAAACAAAGGAAGAAACATTAAACTATAAATATTATAGTAAATTCTCTTTTTAAATATGGATTCCAACAGTTAGAAAAAACTGATGCACAACAGTTTTCACATGCCAGGTTTACATGTAGATTTTACCCAGTAGCTTTACCTTTGATGCACTGCCTGTTAGTACACACATTCAGTTTGATAGTGTCTGATTGAGCATTTCCTTTTATACTTTTAATCAATTGTTGAAGCAAAAGGTGCACAGTAGCCCCACAAGGTGTTTAAAGGAACAAAGACGACTTCTAACTTATAAAGTAAGCACATTTTTGACTTGTTTTTTTTTCTTTAACATCTTGGGGAATTCTTAGAAAGGGCTGGAATTAAAGGAAAAAAAATAGGAAAATAAAAAGTTAACTTTTTCTTTACAATCATTGCGTTAGCTGAATTCCCTTGAGATAAATTAATCCGACAAGTTATGCTGCAACAGTAAAGCATATTTGACCTCACTTCAGCTTTTATCTTCATTAGTCAAAAGGTGCATTTAACTAAGTTCTGCCTTATTATTTTAGTCTTTCTCTTTTAAAAAGCAGCTGTAAACATTGTTCTTCATGGGCATGTGTTATAGTGCCACCAGGGAGCGCTGTTACTATGTAAATAAATCTAACTTTTGAAAAGAAAATGACGAGTTTTTAAAATTAGTTTCACTTTAGTAAGTTACTGTTGGCACAAGTCATCAGTATCAATAGTAAAGTCAAAAGTTGGCTACATGGAAACAGCAAAACAGCTCTCACACACATTAATATAGGGACTGAAAACCTTTTATTTTTTTTAACTTTCATCTAATACTGAAGATGGTTGACCAGCATAGTTCAATAAAAGGCCCAGAGCTAATAAAAATTCAAAATAATTAATATTGTTCAAAAACCAAAAAACTCAAGATAACCAGTACATTCAAGGCCACAGATGCAGTTGGTTAGTTTTCTTTTCCCATTTTTAATCAACAGTAAACTTCTTTTTCAGTCCAAGTCATGGATCAATGTGTATTTTTGACCACTAGATGGAGACAGTTTGCTTCCTACAGGAACAATCACGTTTGAAACGCGAGGAAGGTTTTATGCAAATTAAACTGCAATTTATTTGTGTCTGTTGATTTATATTTTATTAAAACATATTGTAAGCTATGTGTTACAATTCTGGCTTATTATGATAACTAGCCATGAAGTGTCAAATCACTGAGGTTTGCAGAGTTAGTTTGTGTGAATGTTAAGTGATTTGAGGTGGTTTGTTACCCTGGATTCAGGCTGGATAAATGACACTTTGATAAAAACACAAATGAATTTCCTTTAAGAACAAAGTACAGCACAGTAACAACTTGATCTTCAGACGCCCAGTGACTGTGTCTCAGTCTCACGTCCTTCTGCTACAGAAAGTTGTTTCACTTCCACACTGTTTTCTGATGAAACATTTGCAAGCCTGTTTCCCACCCTGCCAAGCTGTAGGATGAGCTACTTCTCTTAAACTACAACAAGGGAGGACTGCACCAGTGAGCCAAAGTACATACAAACAGTAATATAAACTAAGCTTGGATAATTACATTTTACAGGACATATTGTCATTTAGGCTCTCAGCTTATTGCAGTATATAATGTCTATGATGTTTAATAGCTTTCAGGCATATTTCATTTAAGCGACAACACCACAGTTGATTATTAATCTCATAAAAACTGCATTATGAATGGAATAATTCAGTGTATTTATGATAACCTATACTTGGTAAATACTTGGTGTAATCTTAATAAAACTGAAAAAACTGCAGTCTTTAAGTTGGGTCACGCTCATCACTTCTCTGACAAACACATGATTCATCAGACCTTTTTACATGTAATTCATAATTGTGTTTTTACACAGTTAAAAGAATGATTTCAGAAACACTTAAAGAATCAAACATTTCTTTCAACATTTTTTAGTCACAAACAGTATATCCTAATGTGTTGCCTTTCAAAATAATAGTAGAAAATGTTCTCTGATTTAGGCGGTGCCTTCCTTCAGACATGGCCACAAGGCAGAGAAGACTTAATAACATCATCCACATAAATTACTCACCTGTTACTGCATAACAGAATCTCAGACCCATCATTATTTAAGGTACCATATTATTTTAATATTGTGTTTCTTTACTGACAGAGATAAGGTTCATTAAACTTGAAATTAAAAAAAATATGTGTGCTCACACCACGAACCCTCTTATATAGACTCTCCTCCCAATAATATGATAGTCTGAGTGATGATTCAGATAGCAGTAAATCCTAGTTCACCTGAGTCATACATTAAGGCTGTGGCGCCGATTTTAGTCGAGTCTGTTTACTTTGATGAAAGATAAGCCGAGTATATCATAAGTACTGCTCAGACAAGAAAGCAGAAGACACGCAGATGAATAAGAACACATATACTCAGATGTTTTCTGTTTCACTAGATTGTTCTCGTCCTCAACCAAAGTTGGGCTCAGTGATCTTTTTCTTTCAACGTTAAGCTTTTCACTTTTTGTGGGTGTTTCTGTTGTTCTAGTTGTATGTTGTCAGTCTAAATGAAGATTATTACCTATAAATGTACATATCCAGTTCTTTTTAGTGTTATCCAGGTCTTTAGAAATACCAAAACCTTTTTTTGCTTTTTCCCAAGAAATATTAATATAATTCCAAAAATGATTAAGTGTCAACAAGTATCTACATTCTGTATAATTCTGACAAAGCATTGTGTTATTAAGTCAAATCAACAGTTTACACTAACTATAAAAGTGAAAGTTCTCTTCTTTACAATAGTCTGCTGTTGAATCTTTCAATGCTCACTTCCTGTCAATGAATCAAACTGAAGTTGTTGAGATATTTCATGATTTTCCATCATTACATAATGATAATGTCACAATCATTTCTCTGAGAATAATGCAAAGGTTAGTGTTAACATCTGACTGATGAAAGGGGGATATTGCTTAGAATCCGGGGAAATCCTGGTGGTTTTATCATAAGAACAATAAACAGAAGTCGTTTCTTTGAAAAACACTTAGTGAAAAAAAAATTACCACAATTTTTTTTTTTTATTATTTCCAGTCATAGTTTAGTTTACTGTCAATGTCTAAGTTTCTTTTTTTCATTTTGACTTTTTTTTTATTAATAATTAATAGAGAAATCTGAAATGTATAGACCAGTGGTTATAACATATCTTTTTACTGAGCTGCTAATTTGAATGGAACTTGCCACTGACTACTGCTGCTACTATTTGTCTAGCCTTTCAGGACTTGTTGATGGATTTTATATTACGGTCCTGAGCAGCACATGTTTGATTCCCATAACAAAATATACTGGCTTTAAACTTTCTAGAATGTTTGTAGTTTCAGATTCTTGATACTTCATTGTACAGGAAAATATAAACTGGTAATTTTAATATAATCAATTAACTTATTATTATACTGTATGTCACTTGGTGAATCACTATATTGGCTGAGCTACACAGTTTTACCCACAAGTCTTTCTTTCTAGTCAGTTTTTTACGGATCCTGTAAACTGTGACTGACAATCCCATCCATTGATTGTTTTTGATTGGACTATGTGAGCAATTGTGTTGCATTTTAAGTTATTATTTGTTTATTTTCAAATTTAATTTTGAAATGAAAATGGCTTCAAGAGTGTTTCCATCTGATATTGCTAAGGCCACTGGGTTTGTAAGTTTGCTGGAAAACACGCTGAAAAATATTGATCTTAAAATAAAACCTTTAAAACCTCTTTGTGCATCATACAGTATGTCTTGAAGTTATATCCTGCTTTACAGGTAAGGTAAGGTTTGACGTTAAACAAGGAAGTTCACATCCAGTGTGGGTCTAAAAATAACTTTTGTTTGTTTATTAAAAAAAATGTTTGTTAAGTCATTAATTAAATATCTGCTCATTGGCTTTTACATATCAGATGACTGTCCTCATCTGTTTAACTGCCTTGTTTCAGTGGATGGCTTGGTTTATCTGGCTCGCCAAGAAATGACTCACTTTCAGAACGCAGTGTGGCACTGATGATGTACCTTGAACTTCCAATTATTCTGTACTCGTATAGAAGTTAGTACACTTTGTAAAAACGATGTCTGGCCCAGAGGGGTTTGTATTTAGAAGGTTTCTCATCTCTAAAAGCACTAATAAAGGACAGAGTAGGACTCTAATGCTGCTGCCTGATTGAGCTGGACTCTCCATCGATCATCAATTCAGGAAACTTTCCAGTGACCTTTAAAAAGCACTTCTGCTAAGATCATATTTTAAAAGTCAAATAGCTATAATATAATGGTTTGAATTGATAACCCCACCCTGCCATGACACAAACTCTAACAGCGTGCATTCTTTCATTTTCTTTGAGTTGTGAGGATAAGACTGCCAGAGTCTCACTGACCAGGGCAAAGCAGGGCAGAACAGTCTCTGCCCGGGGCAAAGACATAGACTAAAGGGGAAGTTGGTGAGTCAGCATGGGCCTCTTGTGTGAGAAATTTGTCTCTCAAGAAGATCTTCCTGGACAGATTGTCAGGAAGTTGGTCAAAATCAAAGAGGTTCTTTTGAACAATGAGCTGAAGCTGAAAACTAAAACCTGGTGGGCAGCTATGAAGTTTCTGACACCTCAGAATGGCTGAACTTGAGTCTAAGAATTATTTATAATAATGGTAGAAATATTCTTTCTTAAGCTGCAGATGGTGCTCTTCAAACTAAGTCCTGGTCATGCAGCAAGAACATCTCCCTTCAAAGAGGATCCTTACGAGATGTCAAACCAGCCATTGTGTTGATGGCTGATTGTGTACGTTGTCCTGTTAGACATGTAAAAATCTAATAAGAATGTTAAAAAGAATAAAACTTGATCTTTAGATTTTTGCTTTGTCTTTGTTAAGCTCTATTTGTCTTGATGTTGATTATTTATACAGTAGTGTGAAGCATTTCATTCAGCTGAAATTAGAAAACAGCACCATTCACATCATGACATCATACGATCACGTGAAGGTTATCTCACAACATGCCAATTGTTCCATCCATTACCTGTTCTGATCTTACTGTTCTACTATCAGTCGTTGTCATCAAATATTTTCCACTGCTGTGTCAACCTACATAGCAGTAGCTGAGCCAAAGTCTTGTCTTTTTGTTTAAACAAAAGTCTCTGTCTTCTTCATGTGGGTGTTTTTACAGGTTGAAGTTAGAAGTATGTGACTACAGTTTTAATGTCACTGTCAGCCATAGAAATGGAAGTGCCCTGCCCATTTTATACTGTTTTTATGTTGCAATCAAAGATTGGTGTTTTCAGGTTTGATTGAGAAAGCTTCTGCACTGGCTGTGAACACGGGAGGAGCTCAGAGTAGAGTCACTGCTATTTCACATATTAAATTGATTTGAGCATCTGGTAAAGATGCCCTCTGGTTAGCTTCCAAGATGAGTGTTTCAGACCAGGAGGAGACCTGGAGAGGTTATCCGGATCTCACTGCTGCCCCGGGAATGTCCTGGACTCCCTCTGGATGAGCTGGAGGAGGTAAATGGTATGAGGAAAGTCTGGTGATCTCTGCTAAAGATGTTGTTCATGCAACCTAATGTAAGATAAGCGAGAGAGAATGTATGGATAGACAGATGAAAAGATGAATGTTACATAAAACATAAATAAAACTCTAACATCATCTAACACTGACTTTTCATAAATTCAAGAGGCTCATACTCTGATTGTGTGTGGTGACCAAAGTGATTTGCATTCTCTGACTTCCCCATGTCCTTGTTTAAAAGTACATTTCAGTCAAGCATGAAATATTAAGGGTGTTGGCCACCCAAAAGTCAACTTCACAGCCTCCCATGTGCTGCTACTGCAACTCCCGTCATTTTATGGGGAAAGTTGAAAATATACCCACCTCACCATTTCACTAACCACAAACTTACAATACCTGACATCAAGACCCTCAGGAGGATCCTGAACAGCCACACCAACATACTCACACACAAACACACACAGTTACACGCATGCACATATACAAACACGTTCAGTCAAAAACAGACTCATTCAACAGCCTTTTAGAATGTGACATTTCCATTTGTCAAAAGACATGACACATAAGGAACTGTCCTGTTCAGATTTACATACTCAGCCTGCAGAAAGTATGTGCACGTGAGTGTTCTAAAACATGTAAACATGACGTTAAAAACCGAGAACTTTGCTTTTAGCAAGAGCTCTTCTAAGAATGGTTTGAAACAGGTTTTGAATTCAAGCAATCAAGTGTCACTCTGAACAGATCCCTGTCTGACCTAGTGTCACTTCCTGTTTGCACATTTTTGGGAGAGTACATTTAAAAAAATAAATCAACACATTTTTTTCTTCTATCGTTTTTTCTTTTTTTTTTTTTTATTAATGTAAGAACAGTAACTTAAATAAACCATAGAACGTCAAATGTTTTGATTTCTTATGTCATATCTGCTATGAATGTATTTTGAAACATGTAGGTTAATCTATTCATTCATTTTCTATACCAGCTTGACCCTGTTCATTGTTGTGTGGGGGCTGGAGCCTGTCCTCAGCTGTCACTGGACAAGAGAGGGGGTACTAACTAAAACAAGGCTGCCACTCAGTCACCAGGCAACATAAAGAAAATAATCATTCACACACAGTCCACAGTCATACCTACAACCAGTTTCAAATGTCCAACAACCTCAACATACTTTAGGTGTTTTAGAAGGAAGAAGGTAGAACTTGTAGAACATGCAAACTTCTCACAGAATTAAAATAAAGAAAAAGAAAAACACAAATTATGTTTACATTGTTTTAAACAGTGAAGCCTAAAATGTATTTTAATTTGAAAGTCATATTTTATTATTTCAGCCAATACTTACACAAATTAAAGAACAATACATTTTATAGACAAGTAAACAGTTGTTTTTATTCAATTCATTCTTTAATTAGTTTATTTTTTGGGGGGTGAGGTCTTGCTCAGCTTATCCAAGTTTATTAGTTTCATCTCTGCATCTTTAAAATTGTCTTTAGAACTGGACCATTTGAACTGCAAATGACATGCTGTTCCTCTGAATGGTTCTATTAGAATAATAGGACTGTTAAATTAGATCAGAAAGACTATTGTGAACTTTGCAGGACCAGTCTAAGGTTAAAAGGTGTCAAACACAACGTTTTTAAAATGATATAAAATATCTCAAACATCAAACCCTTTAAATTCCTTCACTAAGAAATAACACAAACAAATTATTCAAATACATCACAAAACATTTTTATTACCAGAAATCTGTGTCAAACAAATTATCTTGCCCTCTGGAATTTTACAGCTGTGAGTCAGAGACACCAGCCACTGAGTCTGAGACAAGGACGTCTTTTGCCTTATTCCAAAGGTATTTAGATACCTGCTCCAGCAGGCCCTCAGCGTCATAGGTGCTACATATTTCCTGCCAAGTTAAAGATCAGCTCTGAGGGGAACAAAATACCACTTATCCATATCATATGCAGCTGTTTTCATCCCCACCGGACAACCACAGTGATGTTAAAATGCCTAAACTTTTGTTTTCGAAGTTTCGCTTCTCTGACATTAAGGATTTACTGACAAATGTGCAGCAGCCTAGAAGGTAAGTTAGACATAATATTCTTTTTTTCGTTGAAAGTTAGAATTTTGCCTTATAACTTGACATGATTTGCTTCACAGGATTGATATTGTACGGAGTCGGAAGACACAAAAGCATGACTTCTGGAGCCTCACTAGACAAAAAGTAAATAATGAGACTTATCCTTCAAACCTCAGGTGATAATTTATTCTTTTACTTACGTCAGTCTATCTGTGTTGTATTAACATTAAAATGTATCATCCAAACTTTCATCCACAACAGCTGGCAGAATGACCACAAGCTTCACCTGTCTCTGGAAAAATTACTGGGAGATAAAAGTAGGAAATGTCACGTTTTATAAAATTTACTCTCACATTCTCTTTGACGACTTTAAACATTTATTTATTTATTTTTTATTTTTTCCCCAGAGTGCTTGGCAGCATTCCAATCCTTCTTAAAGTCTGAGTTTAGTGAGGAAAACATTGACTTCTGGCTTGCATGTGAAGACTTTAAGTCAACAGTCTCAGCAGAAGATCTGCACTGGAAAGCAGAGAAGATCTACAAGGAGTTCATCCAGCCTACAGCTTGTAGAGAGGTCAGTTTGAAGCAAACACCAGAAGAAGCTTTCTTCTCCTCTTCTGGTCCCATTCCCATTTACAAAAACTATTTTTATCTCAAACTACAATTACAGAACAGTGGACAATATTCTTGCATTAACACAGGAAGCAGCTCGCTGCAGGCTTTGCCTTTCAAAATAAAATCTGGAGTACAATGTGAATTTATTGCACCTTTCAAACCTTTTGACTATCATTCATAAAGAGGGATCTTTTTCTGAGTTTAACTTTTAATACTGGGACTGAAGTAACACAGCATCCATCCATCCATCCATCCATCCATCCATCCATCCATCCATCCATCCATCCATCCATCCATCCATGCATCTTCTTTACCCACTTGTTCCTGGTCATGGGTAGCTGGTGTCTGTTTCCAGCTGTCAGTGAGTGAGAGGCGGCGTTACACACTGTCAATAATTAAACCAAAGTATCCTAATTACGTTGTGCAAGCATTTATTTCATCTCTAGCACCTGTTGCACCTGTTAAAGTTTGCTAACTCGCTTCCCATTTGCATAGTTACTGTGATACAACACATATTCAATTAATATTCCTATCTGGTATTACATTCATAAATGTGGTGGTGCTAAAGAAAAATCATGTTAGACAGCTTTTGTTAAAATTTTCACATATTAAATGTTGATATTTATCTTTCTCCTTTTTTAGATTAACGTGGACCAACGTATCAGAGAGAATATCCAGAAGTCGTTAGAGAAACCAAGTCGTTTCTGCTTCGATGAGGCCCAGAAACATGTATACCTGCTAATGCTAAGGGACTCATGTCCCAGATTCCTCCACTCAGATGCCTACTTGAGTCTTAAACGAAAATCCAGGACTGTGTGGTATATTTAGTTTCTGTTAGGAGAGGAAAAAGGTACTGTTCTCGTTTCTGGGAAGGTGTTACTTGCTGTAAACAAGAACCTATAAAGTGATTCCAGTCATATGAAACTACAAGCTTTTTATTAAAAGTTGACAGACTGATTAAAAAAAAACTGTTAAGAGAAAGAAAACTTATTTGAGGGAAGTGTTTATATAGAAGAAAGACAATGATGCATGTGATTTTGCTGGCTGTGTTTTTTATGGACCGTTCAGGATTGCTTGAATTGAGGTTTGAGCTCAGTGTAAGTCTAAGAAAGTTTAGGTTGAGTTTGCAAACAAAAATGATAAGTTGTTGGAAAATTTGTCTCTGACTTGAAGAAATGCATAACTCAGTTTATAAAAAGACAAGAAATTGTTTTAAAAATGTTGTTCAAAATGCTGACTTTTCAAAATTCATTACATTCATTAATTAAATTAATTTGGTCATCATTACTTACCATCTCTGTTGTTATTCCTGTAATTGTCTGAATTTATATTTATTTGAATGGCTGACTAAATGCAGGCTTGAAGATTGGCATGAGTCTAACAAAAAAAGGAAAGAGTTTCCACTGCTCACTAAGACTTTCTGTTTTTAGTCACATGGACGATTTATTCTTTAATTAGGTGCAAGGATGATTCCATACACCAGTAATAGGCTTTAGCAAACTGGGAAAAAAGCAACCTCTCTGTGACTCTTGATCCCACTCTGTTCTGTACATGGCTTTATTCCTAAAAATTGTGCCTAAAAAGGAATAGTGAAGCAGCTAAAAATAAGTCAGGGGCTTAAACGACAACACCAGAGTCATCAGACAACCTGAAGCGTAACAGTCAGAATGTGCTGCCTTGTTAGGGGAATAATCTTATCACCCAGAGACAATGATGGGGCAAATTCACAAGAACTGAACTTAGAAGTGGAGTCACTGAGATCAGTTTAGGAATGATAGTGTCTTTTGTTCAAGTGTAAATTTTAAATTCAAAGGGTAGCAAGAAAAATGTATCTCAAATGAGTTGTTAAGCTTTTTACTCAGGCAAAGCACGCTCTGCACACATCAGAAATGTAATAAAAGCAGGAATACTACTTGCACTTCCACTGTCAACATAACAATTACTACAAAAAAAGTTTTAGAAATATATCTTGTAGAACAGTTTAAGATATAATGTGAAAAACATCAGTTTAGAAGAAAATCATTGTAGTTTTATAATCTTCTAACTAGTAGCTATAAAAGGAGGAAACCAATAAGAATGAGAAATATTTAGAACGCCCATATTTTAATTGTAATAACACAGAAATGAAGGAAAAATGAAGAGTGTTCAAATCCAGATCACTTTAACAGCTAGCTCACCTTTACGTTTTAAAACCTTTGCAGTAACATTATCACTGTCAATGTAATACAATCACAGTCTCATTTTTCAGGGTTTAATTATGCGTTGACCTGATGAGTACTGGGTTGTTGTTTTTTCTTCTCACAGACCACAGTGTGTTTCTGATGGTAAACAGTATGAGTTTTATTACTTCCATTTTCATTTAGCATTTATTTTCAGTTAGGCTGGTATGAAATGAGAAAGATAGTTATTGGAAAACTGAAGTTTGATTAGAAGTCTATAAACAACAGATTGTGGTTCATGTTTCACATTCACTTTTCAGTATCTAAAAGGGAATTCAAACCAAAAGCAATCTTAAGCAAGTTATTAGTGTCCCATAAAAGTCAGAAAATGCTTCAACTGAAATTATAAGAAATATATTGTAGAAATGTTTGTCTTTAATTATAGCTGCGGATTAGTGGCAGCTACCAGTAAAATAAGGTTTTATGAGTTTCTATTCATGAGCGTCACCATTTATTTTCAAGATCTAAGGCAGTAACAGAGAGTACATCAAGGTGTCAGGGGTTGTTCTTGTGAAATCACCAAGTTCTTAAATCCTATTCATCACATGGTGCGTTACTCATCACACACAATCTGCCAGTGTTTCCATACTGTTACCATGGTAGCTAACAGGAAGTGAGTACTGCTGATAACACAGCATTGGTCAAGACAGATGGGAAAACTTTTTCTGATGTTTGAAATTCTGAACGGCACCTTTTATATTCATTCACTGTGTTACTATATAGTGTAACAGACAGAGAATATGCTACCACTTCAATATTTAAGGTTTCCTTGTAAGGTCTCAACACTTATAACCATGTTTGGGCAAAAGAAGAAGAGCAGCATCAGTGAAGCCAAACTGAAAGGACAGGTTGTAATAGGGCAACCTATTGTAGCAGGTTTTAATGAATTTGTAAGAAAAAAGAAGTTCCACTTGTTCTTTCAAGTTGTTCACAGTTAAACTGTTTTTTTTCTCCCAATCCTTATATGCTGAATTTCTAAAACCAAGTGAGAGTCTAGAAGCTGAATGTGAAACTTACTTACGTTGCAGTTTCTTAGCTCTGCTTAATAAAATGTTTACTATTTTCATCAAAACAGAGTCTTAAAATTACAAATTGTGCATATAGGCTCCAATTTATCTATTTGTAAAGAGTTACAATTTCAGGCCAATCAACCACATTTACAGGTAACAGATGGTGTCTTTTGTTTTGACAACAATCAGCAGTGTCAGGTCCTGAAGAAAACTACAGAGTTGCTATAATGTGCTGCATCAATTGGAAGTATTTCTAACTGAGAAAATATCAGTGATTATTCTCTCTCATTATATTCAACCTGCATTGTTAAATTAACTGGTTGAAACTGATAAATTGCGACAGAAAGATGTCTAACCTAATTAACTGCATGTATTTTGGGGAAAAGATTTGCCTTTTTCTTAGAGGCTTCCAACAAGCACTTGCTTTTTTCATCAGACTGTCACAAATAAGCATTATCTGTGCAAAGCCAACTGGTTAATTAAAGTATCGTAAAAGAGCATGATTTATTTTTTAACAAATGGTGAGATCAGGATTAAATGCTGAAGCAGGTGAATTTTTTGACTTTTTGGTATTTAATGACAGAAACCAATTTGTAAATACAAGCCAGAAAGTTTGGAGATGTAATGTAAGAGCTCAGCACAATAAATGCTAGCATCAGCTAATGCTAGCCCATTGCCAAGAGACTGTCCAGTTCCCTAGAAGTTCTCACACTGCAGTTTGGTTTCTGGCAGACCCTGATAGTTTCTCCTCAACTCTGCCAGGTCCCAATGTCATAACAAAGAATGGACTGAAATCTAAAATAAATTTACTTCTTCAACTATGTATGAGTCAACTTATAAATACTGCAGTTCTTGAAGCAGTGAGAAATACCCCTCATGTTATTTATTGGCATGATTAAATTTTGTTGATAAGAATTCATGTTCCCAGAAATTAGCCTAAACACTGATGCAAATCAATATTTTTCTATTTTATTTATTTTTGTTAGTCTAAAGTGTTTGCTTGCTAATGATATGATGGATTGTTATAAAACACAGATGTTAGTAGTACAGTTAAAAGCGTGTTTTGTTTAATACTTTGCACCATTTCTAAATTTCAGTTCACATTTTGGACACAAAGAAAGTTTCAATTTCTAACTTGGTGGGTCATATAGAAGACTGGTCATGATATCCTGGAGGTTATTCCTGTCTCTTTGCTGAGCCACACTGTTGCAATCAAAATGCTGTTTCCTCTTTTTGACAAAAGGCTGTGACATTAGACTACACACATTTCCTCAATTTTTTTTAAAACACAATGTTTTAGTGTGAAATCAATGGCTGCTAAAGTTATTGCAAACAGAATCAAGCTTCTTTTTTAAATTTTAAAGTTTCAGTCTCATTTTACAAAGTGCCTCCTAACTTGTAGCATGAGAAGGTTGTAATTTGCCTATCACTGTTACAGTCATTTGCATCTTTGCTACCAAACTAAAAATAAAGTTAACACAGAGTGCTTTCAGTCTGCGTGAGCGCAGTTTGTGTGGCCAGTAAGGAGGCAAGAATAAAAAGCCACAGTGGAGGGGAATGAAAAGAAAAAGCAAGACATAATAGGGAGTTCAGCATCAAGAGGAGGGAGGCATACATGCAGTGAGAGTATGTGTTGTTTCAAACTGTGAAGTAGGAGGAGAAGAGCAACTGAAGGAGGGGAAGGAAGGGGAGCTTCCTCTTTAGTCTGGGTTGAGCTCTTGAGGTATCCCAGCAGCCTCAGCGCAAGCAACAGCAAACCATCTTATAAAAGGCTGCATCAGGGGTGGGGGGGGCTCGTCTCTCAGTCACAGCATGATCAGGACCGAGAGCCTGAGCGTGTGGACCTGACAAAACAATGCCCAGCCTAAAAGACAAACCATCCAACGCACATCACATCATCATGGACAGAGGTGACAGCAGGAGAAATAAGAACATGTGAGTATTTATACTTTGGAACTAGGTTTGCATGAGATGTGTTGACTTGGTCTTTGATGATATTTATTAATCACAAGATGATACATTTGTAAGATTACATTTTTAGTTGTTTCAATTAGAACACAATCAAAGAAATACATAAAAAACATTGATTATGTTTGTTTTCTTCTGATGAATACATATTTGTTTGATTACATTTTACACATCACATGCTCTTTTCTAATTCTTTTCATTTTTAAAATGCTTTGATAGTCCGTCCATCTTTTATATCCACTTGTTCCTGCAGGACTGGTGCCTTGCTTTGATTGTCTCACTGGAAACTAAGTTGTCAGTAAATCAATCAAGGACATGCTCATGTATTTTTCTTTTCTTCTACACAGTGGAAAGGACTTTATGTGCCGACTCCAGTGCATGTTCTCACAGTCATCAAGCCCAGAGAGGTAAGTCTCCTCACGGAGTGTTTTGCATACATTTCAGTTTTAAAATAGCCACTCTGCTTCCATCATTTCCATCTATGGCATCATGAAAGGATTCAAATGATCTAGAGACAGAATGTTTGCTTTGGCATACAACATGCACGCGCCAGCTTATCCTAGATTTGAACATTTTTGTGTGAATTTGATAAGCACATCTGCACAGCTTCCCTGACCAGGCTGTCTCCTTGTAGTCCTTGCTGATTTTTATTTACTCAAATTTGATTCTGGTTCAGTAATCTAACTTGCATTCCCTGCCAACAGGCTAAGTTTAGAAGACACCCAACAATGGTCACAGTCACTGGAAAGGCTTCTTGAGTCTAAATGTAAGTTCATTTTCCCCTGAGAAAGAGAATGTTGCTAAAACAGTAAATTAAGTTTGTAAAAATAAAAGCTAAAAAAGAAAAACTGATTTATAAAAAGTTAAATGGTAATGTTATTAGTGCTTTATGTTTGGTATTGCTTGTTCTGCACTCAGATGGACTGGCAACTTTCCGCAACTTCCTCAAATCTGAATTCAGTGATGAAAACATTGAGTTTTGGCTCACCTGTGAGGACTACAAGAAGAGCAAATCTTCATTCAAAATGTCTTCAAGAGCAAAGAAAATATATGATCAGTTCATCAAAGCAGAATCTCCTAAAGAAGTGAGTCTTACCATTTTATACACGTTCTATCTCAATCTTATTTACTAGGCTTTTAGTATGAAATAGAGAAAATACTAGCACAAATGTTGAATCTCATGTCTCTTTCTTGGCTCAAATCCTCTCATGCCTATCTGTGTGCCTCATTTCAGATCAACATTGACTATCACACTCGAGAGCAGATCAAAAAGGACGTCAAGACTCCCACCTTGCACTGCTTTGATGAAGCTCAGAGGATAGTTTATGGGCTGATGGAAAGAGACTCGTACCCGCGGTTCCTTCGCTCCGACGTTTATAGAACTCTCCTGGAAAACCTTGCTGCTGACGCAACAAACGTATGAACCAAGGTCAGAGGAGAAAAAAAGGACATGAAAACCTGTAACTGGAATGTTTGAGCTCCTTCTGGAGGACAAACTGACATTCTAAGGAAGAGGGAAGGTCAACCAGTCTGGCACATGGACATTAACAGAGGCCTCACACCCCAGCGTGGTCATCTGCACATAAGGAGAAGAGGACCGCCACACTAAGAACCACACACCAGAGAACAGAGTAAAAACAGGAAAAAACCAACATGGTAGGGATGTTGTAGAGTGTGTTGGCACTATATATCAGGAATGTGTAGAACAACAGAGTATCTTTGAATGAATTAGCAGGGCGACGGACTCCCGCTCCAACTCTCCAACTGCAAAAGGAAACACACTATGATATTTTCAGAGATGTTTCCTGTGCAGAGAAGCAATGGTCACACATGATCAACTCTGTGTGCTTATGAGAACAAATAATTGTGAGAGAAAATAAATTATTGGCATAGATGTGCCATTTACCAAGAATAAGCTGTCATAGAAGAGCTTTCCAGTTTTAAAATGACATCACTAAGAAAGATGGAAAATCATTCGTACGCAGAGGATTTAGATCCGTCATTCTTAGTAAAACGTTGTAGCAAGCAACTTTCTGCAAGAGGATTTTTTTTTTTTCACTTTCTGATAGATAAGAATTTCTAAACTGATGCATGTATGTTTCATTTTTAGATTTAAGTTTCTTTCAGGTAACATTTTGTGCCAAAATTGAACTCTTTTAAAATCATTTATTTTGAAATTACACTGTAAATCTAGTACCTTTGTATAAATATGGGTTAGGTATATATTTATACAAAGAAAAAAATATCTTGCACATTTTATGTGGAAACTGTTGCACTAGTGAAACCAAGAACTTCCTATTTTATGTCTCCTGACGTCAAATGTAACTCCTCACCAGCCAAATGCTGGTCAAAATCCAACTCAGTTTCTCAGAGCACTGAATTGTGAAATTATGTCCAATTAAACGTTTGAGTTTGACAATGATAGACACAAAATTTTTCACATTGCATAACAGGATGGTCAAGTTTCTTGTGTATCTAGAAATTAGGTTTAGGCTATTGCATTTCAAAACGTGGTGTGAATGTATTCATACTAGGAATTTAATAGATAAAGTAACATAAAGTTAAAAATCATATTTATTATTCATTGTCACCATTTGAGTTTCCTGCTGTGTTGAAGTGCCTGTTAAAATGTTCGTGATTTGAAGGACATTAAATTATTTGAATGGACTTTTGAAGTAAGCAAAGTTTTGTAATCAAAAACACCACAAAGGTTTAGTCACTTCTCACTCTGTGTATTTTGCAATACAGCCTCTTATTTAAATCCTGTGGCCTGTTTGAAAATGTCTATACATTTTAAAAAAATGAAACCAGAAGATTCTTTACATATTTGTAAACAGACAGATCTTTGCACATAGTCTGTGGTATTGCTTAGAACAATAAAACACCACAAAAGAAGAAAAAAGCATGCACTCTACTCTAATGGAGTGAAGATTTACTCATGAGAGTTTTTCACTAAATGTTTCCAATAACCTGCAAACGATGAAAACATGTCATCGTAAGTAGAGGTATATTTAAATACTGCTGCTTTAAAATGCACCCAAACATGAAAATTTTGTGTTCTACTTCCTCATTGTTTACAACTTTTAAAAGTAATTTCTAAAATAATATTAGTAATTATACCTGATTCAAGGGGAGATTTTTACTTCCTGTTGTTTAGTTTATGCTTTTTCCTCACCAAGAATACGTCTTTTGACTCACTGGTGATTTGTGTCATTTAGCAAACAGGAAGTCCTGAACTTCCAGTTTCTTGAGAAATCAGATGTTATGAGAAATGAGATATTTTTCTGTTTGACTCAATGTCGTCTCAACTCTTTAGTAGAATGCATTTGGCCTACACCTTCATTATAGATTGACAAACCTCATGAAAAAATGAGATCATATTGTGTTCAACAATCTGACGTCAGTGAAACTGAAACAAAGTGTTTCTTTTTTACATAATGGTTTTTGTCTTTATCTCAATTTATGCCTAATCTTGATAAATTGTACTTTCAAAAATCTATTGCAGCTCATTCTAATTTACGCCACACACACAAGATTTTTGATTAGAGCGGGATGTCTGGTAACCGGAAGGTTGCCGGTTCGAATCCCTGCTCTGCCCAGAGAAAAAAGATCGCCTGGCCGTTGTGTCCTTGGGCAAGACACTTGTCCCACCTTACCTGTTTGGTGGTGGTCGGAGGGTCCGGTGGCACTAGTTACTGGCAGCCTCGCCTATGTCAGTGTGTCCCAGGACAGCTGTGGCTACAATGTGTGTAGTTCATCATCACCAAATATGTGAGTGTGTGTCAGTTACCATGGCGATATCATCACTAGCTGCCATCTGGAACAGGTGAAATGGGAACACCATGAGAAGCTCATGCAATAGAACAAAAGACACAAGTGCATGTTTTGTTTGAAAAACAAGACATATTTTTATTATCAACTATTTCCTTTGTGTATGCAAATGCCAATTAAAAGACAACAAGAATTACAGCACCATCAAAGCAACACCAACTTTTTCCTTCTCTTTTAAAACATACACAAGCAGCCCAGGATGCATGGACTGAGATGTGGGAGTGGCAGGTTGTCAACGCTGCAGCTTGTGACTTACTGTGTTAAATGTGTGAGTAATTAAATCCTGCATCAACACTGTAACAGCTTAATTATGTGTTTATTTTATATGTACTCTTTTAGATGGACTTCAGTTCTTTTTAGTTGTAGCTTCATGCAGGAACAGAGACATTAGATCACAGTTAAAACTCTAAAACGACTGCAGTTTAATTTGGATTCTGCAAACCACAAATATTTGTTACCTTGTCGCTTGTCATTTTTGAGGGTGTAGCCAAAGTTTATACAGATATAATGATCCTAATGTATTTAATCTTATTACAATCTTTAACTGGTAGTTCAAGTTTAATGTTAACATTGGTTGAAGGGAGGTTCGTATTTGCTTTTTGAACGCACTCTTTATGCCTACCTCCACATATTGTGCACACTGACACATGCCCGCACACGAATGCAGTTGTGAAACTTCGACCACATCATTCTTTGCATGACTAAACCACCACCATGAAAGCATTCTCAACACAAACATGAAAGCACAGAAAAGTGAGCATGAGACACGGAAATGCTCAGCCTATGGTTAACAGTAAGAAGTAAATGTTAGACAGTTGCCAGTTGAATTTAAAAACAGTAACATCATTGACTAAATGTGTTTGGAGTATCCACGGGTTTGCTTTCTGTAGCACAGCCAAGTTTCCATCTAAATGTACCACATGTTTTACATGGATTTGAAGACAATTGTCAACAGAAGATGCAAATCTATGTGCTTTTCCATCCACTACCATGACGCAAATATTAGAAAATTAGGTTGTGCTTCAAAGAGACTCAGACAGATCACAAAGTTCTGGCAGCAAATAGAAATACCAACAAATTTAAATGGTGTTTTTTACTGTGTACATATATATATATATATGTACACGTATTTGCAGGTTCATGTTAATGTCTTAAGTGAAGCGTCAGTAATATTTGCAATACAGTTTTGCTGAATTTTATTTTTGTCCGATTTTCGTTGGTGTTCTTTAATCTTTTTCTGTGCAAAAGAAAAATGTACGAAAAAAATTGCAGATAGAAAAATAACCCAAATTCCAGATGTTTTTAAAGATTTACAGTGTGTTTTTTAAAAAACACCTCACTGTATATATGAATGCAGAAATAAATGTATGATACATAAAACATTTCAGCAGTAAAACTGCAGAATTTGTATTCTAATGAGGGAAAACTTGGTTGAAAACCTTTACATTTTTATTTTTTTTTATCAATTTCTTAGTCATATATTCCTTAGTGACAGTAACAATCTTTTGCACGATGGATCCTGTGAAATTCAGATTCTTATCCAAGTTCAGAAAGTCAGTTGAAAATTCTTATGAACACGTCACAATAAAAATCTATTCCAAAGAGTATTTGTTTTATTCAACTCAAATTTCTAAAATGTTATAGAATCAATATTCCTGATTAGCTGGCATATTGTTCAAACTCCAAATACTCATTATTTCTAACTTCAAATTCGACTTCAAAGAAAAATCTAACTTCTCTTTTAAGAAAAGAAAAAAAAAATATTTATTGACTTCCTGAACTTTAAAAATCAGAGGTTTTTTTTTAGAGGTGTTTTGATCTCAGTGACTTTCATGTGGCTTCAGTCAGTCCACACAGTTAGTGACACGTGTTAATGTTTGATCTTGTTCATGCTCGCTACCTATTTTTATTTTTACAAAGTGTGTTTATTGAACTATAACTCTTAGTATAACTGAATGAAGTGAATGATGAATCACCTCAGGGGACTTAATGTGTTTAGCTCTTTGATTATAATGTTCATTCAGATTTTGGATATTTATAGTTTTGTTAATATTACATTTTTTTAGAAAGTTTTATTTGTCCTCTCTGTTCATTTAAAATATGTTTGTATGTGCCTTATAAATAATGAATAGGTGCACATTTATAATAGAAAATGATATATTTACTTTGTCAATAGTCCAATATTGATATAAACTTCACGATTGTGTATTCAAAAATTAGGTAGATAATGAGCTAAGATTAAAATCAGGACTCATCTTTGTTCAACATAACCTTACTTAAATAAATGAATCCTACCACTGCACACTGGGTCTTTCTGTACATATTAAACGTTCTATTATTTCCTTGTTAGTTTTCCTGAGGTGGTGCCATGTACTTCATCTTTTTTTTGTTTTAATCAAACTCTGTATAATCACATAGAAGTAGAGGATGGAAAACACATCCAAATATTTGCATTTCATTTTACATATTTCTAAAAAATTTGTGAAAGATTTGAATCCAGCAAAAGTTACTATCCATCCCCTGAAAACAGCTGTCAAGGATGTAGAGATGGTATCAGGACACAGCGCTTTGACTGTACAACATTTATTCACAAAAGAATAAATACTTTCATTCTGCTTCTTTCAGATATCGCTGAAGCATAATAACTCGATCTGTTAACTGTTTGCACTGCAGCAACAAGACACCAACTTTAGCACATTATATTGATGTCCCCACCCTTTACACACACACACACCCACACACACACACACACACACACACACACACACACACACATACACACACAAACACACCCACATACACACTAACAGAAGGGTGGTTCATATAGCAACGAGTTTAACCTTAAAGATAAATTTGAAAACAAATCTACTTTTGGATTTGCTATCAAAAATGTACTTTCGAACAGAAAAGGACCAAAATTAAAAATAAAAAATAGCTGTGAAACTGAATCTCCACTTGTTGTTCCAGTTCATGAACACTGCAGCATAAGCAGCTGCAGGAAATAAAAGAACAGCAGAAAAATCCCATGAGCTTTTGCTTCAAAAGTAATGCAAAAACTCTCAATAATTGTGATCTGTTTCTATGCAACAGTTAGGTAATCAGATAAATAATAAGAAGATTATTTTTTAGGTTTTAACACTAGTGTTGTTCAGGACAATGATTACATTTTGGTGAGTAATAGCAACAGTGCCAAATAAATAAATACATAAATAATTCACAACAAATTACCTGTTTCCATTGTTTGTAACTGCAGTGTAACATGGATTAACCTTGTAGATGCGTGTCAACATCTCCACCATCTTGTGTCAGGGCTCAGCCTTTTTATGCATCTTGGATCAAATAAGAAAGATCTATGTGCTATCTTTGGACTATATGTGCAAACGTGTGAGTGTGTGTGTGAACAGGTGAATAAATGACATACTGTAATGTGAAATGCTTTGGGGGTCATTTCATTTAAGGAAAGTGCTTTACAAGTACACGCCATTTACTATTTGTGCAGATGTTACATTTCAACATCTCCCTGGTTAGAAGGTGTTTCTGTCTATGACTGATGGCCCTGAGATAAGTGTATATATTTTGGTTTATAAACAAAATTATTTGTATATTAAGTTACATTTTATATAATAATTTGGTAAAGTATTGATAACATATTCAAATTATTTTACCATTTAGTATTTTTTTTCTTTTTTGTGTGTGGGGGGGTGGTTTTTTAATGTTTTAAATGTTTTAAAAGACATTACTTTTCATGTATGCATTTAAATCTTAAATAAATGACAGTACGAGCATGTATTCATCTATATACTTATGGAAAGCAGCAGTTTAAAAATATATTGATGCAATAGAAAATATAATTTACATGAGAGTCTGCAAAGCCTGTTGGGTAGTAACATCATCGGGTCTTTTTAAAAACTGAAGAAAAAAAAACAAGTATTTTGGAGAACAGGTGTCAAACACCAGGACTTGAGGGCCACTATCCTGCATGTTTTAAAAGTTCTTCTGCTTCATCACACCTGGTTTAGATGAGCATGAGTCATTAACAAACCTCTGCAGAACTTGTTAATATGATAAGGAAGTAATTAAATCCTTTCAGTCAGGTGTGTTGAAAAACATTTAAAACATGCAGGATCGTGGCCCTCGAGAACTGGAGTTTGACACACCTATTTAGATCATTTAGTAAAATGTGTCTAATAATTGTTACAAGTCAAACAGACTATAGAGTGATCTATTTGTGAATGAACCTTTACTAGAACAGATTGCTTCAGAAGACTGCTACAGCTTCATGCTTCAGAGGAGAATAGTTGCCCATTCCAAGATGGCAGCTGTATTAATGCATCTGTCCAGTGAGCAGCAGTGGTAAAGGGGACATAACAGTAAAGAAAACAACAAAGAAAGATCTATGAATCCAAAAAACAGTTCCCATTTTTTACAAACAATGTTTTCTTCCCTGAGAAAATCCTCTTCTTTTGTGATGTTTTTTTCTTCTATCCAGCATCCATCATCAATTCATATTTGTTCCTGCTCTGGGTTGTGGGGGGAGGCTGGTGGATGAGAGGTGGGGTTGTACCATGGAAAGGTTGACAGTCCATCACAGAACCACATGGAGACAAATAGCCTCACACTCATACGTAGGGTTAATTCTATCCATCCGTCCGCCCGTCCTTCCTTCCATTCATTCATCCGTCCGTCCGTCCGTCCGTCCGTCCGTCCGTCCGTCCATCCATCCATCCATCCATCCATCCATCCATCCATCAATCCATCCATCCATCATCCCTATCCACCTATTACTATTCAGGTTCATGGGGAGCTGGTGCTTGTCTCCAGCGGTCATTGGGTGAGAGGTGGGGTAACGCCCTGGACAGGTCGCTATTTCATCACACATGGAGACAAATAACCACACACTCACACTTTTGTGGCGTTTGTGACAATTCTGAGTTGTCAATTAACCAAGCGTGCATGTTTTTGGTCTGTGGGAGGAAATGGAAGTCCCTGGAGAAAACGTATGCACTCATGGGTAGAACATGTAAACACTATGCAGAACAGCCCTGATTGGGTGTCAAACTCAGGACCTTCTTGCTATAAGGCAAAAAGTGCATATATTGTTAGTAAAGCATACTTTTAAACCTTCCACTAGTAAATGCATGTTCTGCATACATTTTTACAGCATGCACATGTCACACGCTGGAATTTAAAACATGTTTATTTCACCACATTAAACTGAACACAACCTCTGAAGGAACACAATGTGAAGCAGCATAAGTCTAATTACATTTCATTCCATGCAATTCAGGAATAAAACTGAAATTGAGGCGTGACATGCTACAAATAACAATGTAAAATTAAAGACTTTTTGATTTCATTTTTACTGTTAATTACAAAGCTGCAATAATCAATATTTATTGACTTTTATTGATTTATTGACTTTATTTTATATGACTTTCCATAGATGAGCATTATCTTGTCACGCAGCTCTGGAGAAATATATTTAAAAAACGTCGTTTTACCTTCAAAATCAGCATAATAGGAAGGAAGCAGATATGAATGAAACATCAGTAACACTGCACAGCACAAGCAGGGCTTTGTTCCTCCCGATGACCCCTATTTTCATGGGTGTAGTTATTTATAAAAGACACCAATGTTGAAGTATTTACGTTTTTGCATGTTTGCCCTGGGATAAAAGTTTGGAGATATTTTTTTTTATTACAAATGACATTAACTGAGTGCATTTCCCTCTCACTTGGTGTAGACATCTACATTTCCTGTAGTGATAGCAAACAAAACATCATAAATATATGTTGCCAAGAGAACACAGTCCGCACAGGAATGTGATACAGGTTAGGTCAAGCCACAACTTGTCAGCTAAGTTCCCAGATGAACTATCAAGAATCAGCACGTTCAAACTTTGGATTCATCTGCAAATCAAATGCCGATCAAGCTTTTGCTGAAAACAGTTCTGACGTGTTGAAGCGTGAACTTTAAAAGAACTTTAACTGTTCTATCTCACAGTGAGTCATTGATAGAAATGTATTTGCCTTCATGAATTCTTCTGTTTCCTTTTTTTCTCATCAGGTACATTTCATTGGTTCTTTGTTTGGTTAGAACTGTGAGAAAATTAAAGGCAAAACTAAACACACTCATTCTGACTCCTTCCACTTTCAATGAATCATCTTTTTGTCATGGTGCATTGTTTTCATGCTGACACTAGCTGCTGCCATCTTTTCACACTGTTGAAGAATTAAACCAAAAAGATATTCACATAAGAATAGAACCAAACACTGTTCAGGAGGAGAAACCACAGCATTTTGACACAACGTGACTTTCTGCACGTCGATAAAAACATTAGAAGTTTACAATGTACAGTATGACTGAATGTGAAGATGGATGTTTTCTGGTTCCTTAAATAAATGGAAAGTATTTGTTTCCTTTTGATGTTAGAATTCTAACAGTGGCAGTTTTTGTTAAAACTTAAAAACTCTTCAAGTAGTTTCCATTCAGGTAAAAATATTCTAACATGGATCTGACAAATGAAAATTTTAGTCTGAAGAATGTTTGAGAGCATTACTTGTGCAGCTGTTCCTGATTTAATAACACACCTATTGATTGAACCTTAATTTGAGGTTTCAGTCAGAATGGAATATCAAATTACGTCCCTTTTTTATTATTTTGAAGGTCTTATGACTGACTAATCCTTTTAATCTGAATGAGAATATGTTGTTTGTTTACTATGCCTGCCTTACAGAGACGTCCTCCTGACCCAGGGGACATGTCTCTTCAACCACTTCTATCTTTAAACTAAATTTAGTTGTTGTTTTTTATGCTAACGGCTATCAGTCAAAACAGAAAACTCCCTAAGGGGGTAAAGAGTGCAGCTGTACTTTTTGAATATCGTATTTTCTAAACATAAAAAAGAACAAGTGCTGTAAACCAGTGCTGGGAATTACCTCCCATGTAAGACCCCGTGGACAAAACGAGTGCCTTAGTGGAAACTTGGCTCTGCTCTCCATCCACTTCTAAACAGACATCTGCTTACACACAGTCTGCACATCATAATAAACACATGATCTGAACACCATGTTTTCAACCAGCACAACTAGAAACGCATGGGAGGGAGGCCAACAATCAACACCACAGGTGACGCAGATGTATTTAATGTATTTAATGTAGAATAGAATGTAAGGATTCTTTAAATCCTGCTCCGCAACAGATATGAATGTTTTGTTTTGTAAGGCTTCTTTTAGATATTTATTGTCACTGTAAAGTTATTTAGTTATCATATAACTTTTGAAGTAAAATATTTTGCATCTGTCTAATTACATTTTTGTCCAGTTCTAACAGACCACATGGACCTTTTTATTGATCCCAACATCTTCACAAGTTGTGCTGATTATGACAAACCTTTCCATCCCACACAGGTTTAAATACAGACAAGAATTGAATGTTTTATTTGGACAACTTTAGATAACATGTTCAAAGTACAAAATGTTTTTCAGCTTACTGTCACTGTAAAAAATCTTTGATACCTCGAAGCTTGACAGCCAAAATACAGTCACATCTCATATTACGTTGTTTTGTTTTAATCATAAATGTCACAGTCATGTTCCTCTTCACTCAGCTGATCAGTGGCATTCATTCAGGTTCACTGATACTAAAGATGGCCTCAAGAAAAGATGGTCTCAATAACTGGAGACTTTAAATGCTGATACTTTCATACCAGCTCAGTCCTCTTCTACCTAATCCTGTGGCATTTGTTGATTTTAGCTTAGACATATCTTGTTTGAGCTTATGTTTGTTAGGTTTAGGGTTATTCTTAGTTCTCAGAGAACCACACCAGCGATGCTCAGATTCTCCTAAAACCTCCCAAACAAGTCAGAAACCTTATCAAATGAATCTAACTGCATACTTTTTCTTAAAATGGTCAGTTCATCTACTTCCTTTTAAAGGGAAATGGGTCTAAAGTTTGTGTTCACAAGCTTCAAAGCTTTTGACTTAAACCCTTTACTGCTTGGTAACAAATACTGGGAGGAAACATCAAAGAAAAACTGGTTTTAAAGCTAATATGAAATGAATGTGACACATTGTGCCTGAAGCTCACCTGTCATCTCAGCCACCCTATCCTTGAAGGTAAGAGGATATTACATCAGTGTTTGTACAAACGTGATAGATTACATACCACCATGACACGTGTCATTATTCTTCATAGCTCCACACCTTGTTTGAGTAATTAACAAAACATTTAAACTATTACAAATCAACCAAACAAAAAGTAAGAAACAACAAATAAAACAAGAACTCTTAGTAACAAGAAAAGTGTTACAGCTAAATAAGTTCAAATTAAATCTGTTTTTATTAATTTAATGGTATCAATAACAAAAACAGATTTGTTTTTCAAAAAACTTGATTTTTTTTAAGTTCCATTGCTTCCCAGGACAACTTTATATTAAGAATAGACACAAAGTGTGCCAGAGACGTCACATTTTGACCCTGATCTTCACTTTGGAAGCCCACAGTATACTCAGGGAGGAAATGTTTGTACAGTCACAGCCTCGCGTTGCTTCAAGCCCTGAACCAATCACGTTTCACCCATCATTCCAGACCCATCCCTCCAGCGTCACGCTCGACTCCTGGCTGGAGAAAGGCAGACTATAAAGCAGCCCAACAAGCCAAGAGGGAGCAGGAGACAAGACTGAGCCATGAGAGAAAGCTTCGCCACTGACTCAACCCTAAACATGGCTTTTACTGACTGCATGATAACAACTGATCTTACTGCTGGGAAAAAAGGAATAAAGTAAGTTAATGAAGAGTTCAGTGGATTTTTTTCCCTGCTTAAATTAACTTGATAAAAAAAAATTAAACTTTTGTAAAATACTAATGAGAGAACTGTCTTTTTATAATAGGAAGAGAAATTGGAGAAACAGAATAGGATTTCTGTTGACGACAAACTCTTCCCCGTCAATACTTCGTCCAACAAAAAACAGATCCTACAGGTAATTTCTACCTAAAACTTGCATAACAAAGTTTTATAATTAGCTACTTTTAGGGATTTTTTTAGAAAGCACATTTTCATATTTTCAACATGCACATATTCCAAAAATGACAATTCTAAATGTGTTGCATGTGATGGCATTCAGTAAAACCAAATATAACATGTAAGATAAGTTTTGCAACTATATAATAATTCACTAGCTTTCACATTGTGTAATTACTCTAGCAAAACGTAACCAGGTTAATCAATGATGGAGATTAGCAGAGGCACTACAGAAGTAGTAGTTGTTGCAGCTATAATTATCTCTTACAAGAGCTCTGTTCTTTTCCCTCAGGCCAAGTGTTGATGACGTGAACCAATGGGCACAGTCACTTGACAAACTACTCAGTCATAAATGTGAGTATAATTCATCCCTCTGCTGGAGAACTGTTATATAAAAGTGTCTCAAAGGTCACTCTGTAACTCAGAGCTGAATAAAAGCAGTTTATTGACCTCAATAAAAAAAAAGCTTGTAATGGCTTTGAGCTTACTTTAGTTTCCATTAATGGACAAACGGCCTATGAATAGCACCAGCCCTGTCTTACACACCTCTCCCTCCGTTTCTTTCACACAGATGGGAAAGCTGCTTTTTGCATCTTTTTGAAGTCTGAGTTCTGTGAGGAAAACATTGAGTTTTGGACAGCATGTGAGGACTTTAAGACACTCACATCACACAAAGATCTGGTGTCCAAGGCCAACAGCATCTATGAGGAATTCATCAAAAGCGAAGCTCCAAAGGAGGTAATGAAAGTTGTAAATTAATTTAACTTGGTTATTATTCTCTCAGACAATTTAAATCACACGTATCAGGGTAATAAATATTAACTGTATTCTAATTTACTTGGACATCAAAGACTCATTCAGGTTGTATATTTTAAACAGATAAACTTGGATTTCCACACCAAAGATGTCATTGCCCAGAGTCTCAATGCGCCCACTGCAACTAGCTTCCAAGCAGCTCAGAAGAAAGTCTACAGCCTGATGGAGAACAACTCCTACCCCAGATTTATTCACTCTGAAGTCTACAAAGAACTTTGTGCTGTTGCCAGGGGAGAGAGCAAGCACATAAAGTCCTAGTCAAACTGAACACCCACACCTGAAGTCATTTGTTTACTGCTGTGACTGTGAATTGAGTGGAGATGATGTTCATCTCAGGCTCTGGCTCAGGGTAATAGACCTGAATGCAAATTCTGGGAATAAACAGGAGCAACGCATGTGGAAAATTCAAAGTGGAGCCATTTTTAGTCCATCCTACTGACTGATTTTGACAAGGAAGCTGAGATGATTAGAATGGATGTTATATGATGCTACAAGGAAGTGTGCAGAGCATAATGGGATTAAGGTTACATTTACAGCAACGGGTCATTACCCACACTTTTTGATGATACAATTTAAGTTTTATGAGTTTTATGCGGTGATCCACTTCCAAGAAAATATTGTTGTAGCATTGCTTCATCGGAAACTGAGAAGCTAAAATACTAAACTGCGCATCTCTCATATGAAAACATGACAGTGCTGTACGCATGTATTTACTGTGACAGATTACACTTGAGGATTTTGTACTGGAGTTGTGCACATTTTATGTAACCAAAGTATGAATTATTTATTTTTCTGCTGTATTTGCACCAGTTCACATGGAAACTATAACTCCATTTTGTAAGAAATTGTCAACATTTCTTTTGGATGATGCCTTTAGGCCTGAAATGACGATGAGAATGTAAATAATTAATACAGCATTAAATGCTAAATGTATGTTTAAACTTTAGCAGCTGGACTGCTTGTCCAATAAAGTTATTTATATGGCTGAAATGAGCTTTTATTTTTTGTTTTTCAAATGAGTCAATTAACATAACACACACCCAAGAAATTAGTTGTCTGCTCCTTAGCTGTAAGTTCCTTGACTTTTGCAGATGAAAAGTTTTAAAATGAAGAGATCAAATAAAATTTAACCTGCAGACTGACATTCTTAGAAAACAATAAAAGAATTAAAATGAAGATTACAAAATGAATCTGACAGTGAGGAAGGTTTTTGTGAGCATGAATAGTTATCTCTGTGTGCCCCACCCCCCACTTTCAGCCAAATGAAATAGTCACCAACTTCCAGTGATCCAGCGCAGGATCAAGGGAGTATCAAAATGGGATGACAGATGGTAATTCTAGTAAAGAATCAGCTGTTTGCAATGAAGAATCTAGCAACTTCTTTTTCTTTTTTTAAATTTAGATGTTATTTTTGTTTATTACAACTTTTGGAATCAGCAGACATGGCAAAAGAGAGAGAAAATGAGGGAAAAAGAAGAAAGAAAAAAAAAGATAAAAATAGGTAGAAGGAGAGAAGGTGGGAGAGAGAGAGAGAAATCTGCTTCAACACCTGCTGAAAGACAAAAACAAGAGCAGAGACACCACAGCATCGACTAACTTCTACATTTAAACACTGATAATGTCATTGTGGACACAAACAAATAATGAGACTGCCTAACACACATCATCCCCAGTGGCAGATGCAGCCCAGGTCAGTGAGTATCTGTGAACATATGTGTGCACACCTTTGTGTATGGACGCACTTGTGGCCATAAAGTTTCTCCATAAAATCGTTTGACAGTGGGTATGAAAAGACCCGGCCCCCAGACTCCAACGGAGACCACAAGGGATACCCTCCCCCCAAAAGCAGCAGAGCCTAGGCACATCACCACAGGAGAACCCAAAGCAACCCCCAGGGAAGCTGCCCCTCAGCCGCAGTACAGGTGCCCCAGGGAGCCGTAGTGACTATCCCGCAGAATCTAGCAACTTCTAATTATGAAAATGTAGCACTAAAAATAGACAGACAAAATTAAAAATAGACAGATATAATTAGAAAGAAATTGCATGCTCTTATTACCATGTACGCGTAAAGAAATGAATGACGCATGGATGCATTGTTTACAGTTATTTTTAGAAAAGAAGTTCTAGATGTGTGGCTGAGAACATTCTTCAGCTTTTTAGAATGCTAAACCATTCTTTGTTCTACTGCAGTAACAGTGATAACAGTGGCGAGTGACACCAGTGAGTCTTCTTTCCGCTGTGCGGCTGCAGACAGAGAGGCCTTGAACTCACATTGGAAGCTGACAGAGACCAGGACACGGCGATGTTTCTCCTGACAGCTCCTGATCCCTCCTCAGACCTCTGGGCTCAGCTGTTATATTGTGACAAGCATTTTTTTTTTTATTTGTTTCGTCCTCTCTCTCCAGAATCATCTGCTCTGCTCAGCTGCAGGCAGGGAAAGCAGCAGGTTTCAAAGTTAAACCTGTAAGCTGATGTGTCTAATTGAGTGAAGATTTTACACAAACTTGCCTATAGTATTTTTTTCACCTACAGTCAAATCAGCAGTGGTCACATTTACTGAAGGTGGGGGTGGGGGGGTGTAGGATCTGTGATTACTGCAGTTTGAAGGACAGTGAGGTGATTAAGACATTCACAAAAATCCAGTTGAACTGCATTTTCTTTTGTTGTGTAACGAAAGAGACAATAAGAGCAGGTCTAGGCTAGTTTAAGAAAACAAAAAATTTTGAGGGCGTACATTCGTTGCCATGCACAATGTTGGCAACAGACTTCTGGGATGAGGTCCAAGGAGTACTCAAGGTGCATATGTAAACACTAGATCCAAAATTAGAAACTGGCCACGTCTTACTTTGGTCAGCAGACTGCTTGTGCGTAAGACTACACAGGCCTTTAGATGTACACTCTGTTCATTTGCAGCCAAAAAAATGAGAAAGAACAGCTTCTCTGTACATTTCCATTCAGGTCCAGACTAAAATATGTGCAAAACAATAAAATACTTTTAACAGAGTTTAACCAGTGAAAAACTGTGTTGATTCTCTGATCTGTTTTTGATTATTTTATACTTTTATTGGTCTCATTTCCTTTAAAGAAGCAGAACTGATTTTTTATAAACAGTAACATAGTATAAAATGTATCTTTAGATTAGATGGAACGATAGGAGAATTATAATCTGAGTGAAATCACTTTAAAAGCCATTATAAAAAGTTTTAAATAGCTAAACAATGTAAATGTGTGAAAAAAGACAACAATAAATAAAGAGAAAAAAAAATAGAATGTCTTTTTAAATGGATAAAAAAGTGTAAACTGACTTTAATTCAATGAAACCTCTTGTAAAACTTTTGACATTTTAAAGTTCCATAGTTTTTCAGTTTTTAACCCATAACAGAGACCTACGATCCTGATGTGACTAAACATTGCAACTATTAATGCCAGGTGTGCCAGATGAATGAAGCACACTGACAACTCAAATATAGTGAACAACCATTTATCCCTTTATGACTGTTTATTCTAACGATCTAACAAAACATACGATTAGAAATCATTTTAAAACATAACTTTCAGAGATCATTTCAGAGATAAAACTTGTTATCTCAGGACAATGTTCCTGAGTTCTGAGAAACCCTGTAACGTAACAACTGCAGCTTTGTAATGGAAAATAAATAACCTGTTGTTGCACATCTACAACAGTAGGTGGCAGTAAATTTTCAACTCTAACAGACCAGACAAAAATAACAAACCTAAACGTAAACTGGGACGTTAGTAATTAAAGTCTTATTTATTTTAGAAATAAATCCGCAAAACCAATAAGTTGACAAACATCTAGACATTTTATTATGAAAATAAGACAACATTTGAACACATCTTTCCTTCAATCATGCATTGGAGCTAAGAACTTACGTCGAGACAGTATTTTTGCCGGACAACCTCTGTGCTTCAGCTGCAGTGCAGTTCTTTCTGTCTGAATGGTTCTCAGGAAGCCAGAGTCAGAGAACTCTGTAGGCCATCTATGGTCGCTCACATGGTTATGACAGGTGATGTACAGAATCTGTACGCGCCTCACTGATGAAAGCATGACTGTGGGGGTTTGGATGCATGTGTGTTTGCGTGTCAGATCGCACACTTCTGATGAAGTATGCTGTTGTTTACTTGGCCTCCTGGGCTTTTTTGGCACTTTGTTTTTCTTTTGCCTGAAGAGAAAAACCCAGATAGACTTTAATTTAAAGAATTATATTACAATTATATTTAAATTTATCACATTTTGGATTGTTTTACATAATAAAAGGCTTTTTACAAATGTCAATTACAGTTTAAAAACCTGTTGCATCTTCTCTACCTCAAAGTTCAGGAAAATCAAGCTGTTAGTTGCATGCAGATACATGCATTTGTATAATGGAGGGTGATCATGGTGAATGTATTTACTCTGATGTATTCAGAGTAAATATGGTTGTGGAAGGCTGCAGGAAGGAGGGAGCAGTTACCTTCTCCACCAAAGGTATGAGCTGCTGGTACTCTGCCAGCGTCTTCAGGAGCTCCATGATAAATGGAAGGTAATTGTGCTTTCGTCGAATATTTTCAACCTGAAACAACAAATAATATAAACTATCAGTGAACACATGACTGTGTTTATTTTAAAGACATTATTCAAACATGAAGCCTTCTTTTATACCTCCAGAGATTGTGTTGCTTACTGGACACCCACCTTATATCTTTTAAGTTTCTGATTTTCTTCTTCAATAAGAAGCTGGTATTTTGCAATCTCTGATTGGATGGAGCTGAGAAATGTGCTGTTCTGGTCCGTGTCCATTGGTTCATCCTAAAGAGTTAAAAAAATAAAATAAAATTAATTATTTAGAAGAAAAGTAATTATACACAGAATTCAGAGTTATTAGAAATGTACCCTTCTTGCATATAAAAAAAACTTGACTTTCAAATACAGAAATATGATGAACTTCTAATAGAGAGACTTTTTAACAAATAAAAAAATGGATCTGAATAAATGTTGTATTAAAGTGATACACCAACAAGCAGTTTGTTTTTAGACTTTGAAAACTTCACTTTTGCTGCCCTCTAGTGGTTCAATCCTTTATCCAGCAAAAGAAATGCAGATGTTCTTTGAGTCATTAGATTGCATCAAAATTTGTCTCTGAAATTCTGTGTAACTAACAATATGATGAATAAATGAATAAAGTATTTTAACAATACCAGCAGATTTTTTTTGCAATGAAAGAAAAACAGATAACTATATAGACCTGCATGCTGCGTGTTGCCCTCACCTCAGTGAGCTGAGTCTGAAGCTCGGCTATTTTCCTCTCATATATCATCTTTCTGTCGGATACGATGGCCATCAGGTTGAATCGAATCTCTCCTTCACTGTACCTGAACAAGACAAAAGAAAAAAAAACATGAGTATTTGGAACACTTTTACTTTATTGAAAGATTAATGAGAAACAATATTTACTTCTGTATTCTCTTCTCAATCACAGGACGGACAGCGCTGATCCAGTCATCCTGGTTGCACGCACCTGGTGACATCAGGAATAAAGAATAATATACATGTGGAATGACTGAAAGCACACAGTGCACATCATTAGGGATGGTATCGTTAAGGATTTATCGATACTACTACTCTTAATGATACTCTTATATCCTTATCGGTACTTTTTTGTGAAAGACTAAAACACATAATGAACTATGGTTATTTTATTTTTTAACAATTGGAACAGCAAAGCATTGAAAATAAATAACTACAAAATAAAAAGTACAAAATGAATAACTTAAAGCCGTACTAAATAACTTTTCCGCAGCCGTGTCTCAGACAGCCGTTGCTAGAAACGGTGTTCTGCAGAAATATGCTACCTGTTGAGATGTGCTACACACATGTCATTCTACAGTCTTGACTTCAATAAACAGATTTATTGTTTATTTTTGTTTCTATATTTTTCCGTAAATAGATTTTACCTATCAAATAAATTCGCCCAGGACAGAAACACTAAATATGATGTTATTTTTACTTTCTTTGCATTGTCAGAGCGACAGGCAAATGTTTGGACGCACCCAGAGGAGAAGGACCCAACAATGGCCGATAAGGACCCAGAGGACTTTTATATAGAAAATATCAGGGAAGGATCATAAAAATACGCTTAAACAATTAACAGGACACACTTACCATAAACAAGAATACTGTATAAACTTCTAATGACATTTAATCATGAAATAAGGTGTCATTTCGTACTATGGCAGCATTTTTAATCATGGCAGCATAAATCATCAGAACACTACTTCTTGCTGCGACCCGAATTACGGAGGTTATTTAGTGTATTGTAAAGCCATCAGAGGGTCCAGAGTCTCTGATATGAAGCTGAATGTGTTTTTTGGTGAGTATCCACTTAGACAAGTTCCAATACTGTGGCTTTAAGTTTTAAAAGTTATTTAGTACTGCTTTAATAAAACACTGTATAAACAACTTATTTTATATATAAAACCTAAAAATACTATGTTTTCTATTTAAAAAAGTTTAAGGTATTCAAATAAAAAATATCAAACATAACTGCCCCATAAAACAGTGCAATTAGGAACCAAAATAAAAAGATTTTGAATGTTAAAGTGTTCAGTGCAAATTAAGCTCTCTGATTCAAGGCTTGTTGTTGCTGCACTCAGGCGGTCAAACACTGTAGCTCTCTGTTTGTATTTGGTGTATTTTAGCAAGGTGTTTGGTCAAATTACTTGAGTTCCTGTTTTTGCAAGTAAAGCTTTTATTGTGTTTGTGACAGCGTGTATTGTCGGCATCTATTTTGGTAAATTAAGCCAAATTTTAGATCTTTTCATTCGCTGGTGTACCTGCTGGTGAGCGGGAGTACAGCTGCCCCCCTCCCACTATCAGTCGCCGCGGTGTGTGTGCTTGTTAACGAGGAGCGGGCTGCCAATACAGTGTCTGGCTTGTGTTTATATCTCCCGCAAAAGATGAATACGAAATTAATTTACCGTTAAGAGGACCGAAAAGGCTGAAGCTTATCCGAGTGGACCGTCAGAATGAACCCCAGGGCTAATTTAATACCGGGGTTCGGTACCATCCCTACACATAATTATTTACAAGAAATGGATTTGACCAAAACAACAACAGTCAGGACCTCAAAAATTCAAGATCTGAGGAATATATATATATCATTAAAGCTTTGCATTTATCTGCTTACCCAAGTCTATCGGTCCTTCTCGAAGTCCATCCAGCTCATACAGTCGGCCATTTACAGGGACATAGCTCACAAAGTGGAAGGCATCTTCATCCTTAGCTGATGACTTTGCATCAAATTCAAACATCTGCTGTCTTTAAAACAAAGGACATAAAATCCATCATTAGACAAAACGTCAGATACAAAACAAGTTAATTAATGGGATACTTCTGCCTCTTATTATCATGAGCTCTAATTTGTCAGGTTTTATGCAAGTAAACAGGGTAAAAGTTTACAAAACCACTTTCCACTGTTAGAATAGGAGGCTAAAAATAACTCGCAGCTAGTCAAACAAAACATTTCCATCTGGAAATCATCTGAGCAGGAGCTTACCTAGCGAAGCTGTTGTGAACTTGTCGAATGACTTCAGAGTTGCTGAGAGCCAAACCTTTCATCTGAGGAGTGAAGACAGGAGATTATAAGTCTATGTAACCCTAGAGTTAAAAAGCAAGAAGTTGAAAGAGAAATGTGAGCCACAGAATTTAATCCTTATCTGGTAATAAGTCATCTGTCGACTTCGATTTTATATATGAACTGTGCAAAAGCCTAAACTCACAATTCTGACTTAAAAAATATTTCTAATAAAACGTTTCTAAAAATACAATATAAAAGAGATTGTGCCCTAAGCTGTTTAATGTGTTAAAAAATTGTTTATTTTCACCACCATGTTCATACATTCCAGTTAAAAGGTTTAATAAAATAATTCTTCTTCTGAAATGTGAGAAAATGCTGCAAAATCCAATCAATTACTCTCCATGACCTCCACTAAGAGCACTACTAGCCCAGGGCTACCTTCAAAATGCAACAATATCTGGCTATTTGAAAGCAAAATAGAAGAAATGACCAGGACTCATTAACATTTAGTAGTTTTACACTTTCTAAACAACCTTAGTGTGATATATTTACATTCACATTGGAATTCAGTGCCGTAAATCAGTGGGGTTTGAACAAAAGACTAATTAAATTGCCCTCATGGTTAAAACAAGAAATAAAACTGCAAAGGAAAAAGACATAGGAGAGAAGAATATGAACATTTTTACTCTTTGAAGCAGATAGAATGTTGTTTTAGGATAGAGGGAAAAAAAAAAAACAAATGCAAATCTCAAAAACCCAAACCAACAATAGAAATCCAAATAACTACATGGAATAAATACAAATATATTGTTTACATACAGCTGCATCGAAACTTTGTGAAAACTCCCTGAACTCTGTCAGAGTGTCTCCAAGCAACATGTCCGAATGGGAACAATTGAGCAGAACACTGATGATCGCCTGGGTGGCACAAGCATTGTTAATGACCTGTTAACACACAAACAGAATGATAGATTACTGTACATTTGTTGTGAAAATGACTTTTTTTTTTTTATTAAGAAGGATGAGCAGCATCTGCACATTATATCAAGGGTAGGGATGTTAATTGTTGGAAGCCTGCTCACTTAAAATGCCCAAAACATTAATTATCAAAGTCATTTTGCAATTAGACTGAAAACTTCTGCTCTACAGAATCACATACTGCATGCTGTATTAATAAATATACACTGTAGTGTTTAGGACAATGCAAGGTGGAAAGCTGTGAGTTTGTTTAGTCTTCACTTATAATACAGAATCTTACAGGATACAAATTTACCTGTTTAGCAAAGAAAATATGATCAAGTCTTGAATCCTGGACAATTGATCCTGCTGGCTCTTCTCCTGGCTGCCACTTGAAGAGAAAAATCAACCCGTGAACTGGTCTGGAACAGAAAACATTTATTTAAAGTTGTCTTTAGCTGATGCATGCAGGATAATAAAGCTCTACAGAAAAAACATACTTCAGATTCTCAAAGTTCTCTGGTTCCATACTCCATATCTCTTCAACCTGGGCTCCTCTGCAGCCTGAAAGACAAATACAGCATCAAACACTCATTCAAACACGTAATGTGTATTTAACCTTCACTAATCATTGGTTGGGATAGAAACGTCTTAAGATTGAGTCATTCAGCTGACACAAGTTAAATTGTTACGTTTAATAATAGTTTGTTTTCATGTTTTTCATTTGAACGCTGAGTAATGCTAGCATTAAGCTGGTTTAATATGTATCTACTGCTTTCTAATTAATGCATGCAATTTTTACACGAACACGAATTAAACTGCAGACGAAGATGTATACGGTGACATTTGCATGCCTTTATGTTATAAAATATCCACAGCAACTAACGGAGACGCTACCATTAGCTTCACACCAGCTAGCTTTGTCGCATAGCCACGTTATACTGAATGAACTAAAAACGATACCGCACAAAACACTCACCAAAACCTTTTATGAGCTCTGTGAACACCCCGGGGTCACTCTCCATCAAACACCACTCTCCTGCGCTTCCAGACATTTTTCACAATACAGGTAATTTTCCCTTCTGCACACATATAATTAGCAAATGCTAATAGCTTAGCAATACACCCGCTAGTCAGGCTAATTAATTGTAGCACTGTAGTGACCTCACTACGATGCAGTGCAACGTGAACTGAGTGCGCTCGTTTTACTTCCCAGCACACAACGTTTCTTTGAGTCTCGCGCAATGTTTTCTAATATGTTTGCTAATAACCGCCCACCAGTGAGAAGTAGGTGAACACATGGAGCACTATTCCAAAAAATGCACAAAACCAAGAATCAATGAGCGTTCATATTTATTAACAAAAAATATATATTTGTTGTGCATTCATAAGACAATTTTAATTGTTTTAAATTTATACACGGGCCTTCTTAATCACAAAATCAATTACCAAAGATTAAATACATAACATCTGACATTCAAACAGGTTCTGCTGAACTTCAGCAAACATGAAAAAATATGTGTAAACAATATTCGTGAGTAACAGGGCAATGAAGAGTTACAATAATCATAAATGTACACACTTTATTTTTTCCAGGGTATATAAAGGTATCTCAAATAAAATCCATCAAGACAAAACAAGGTGATACAACTTGATGTTTAGATTTCCAATATTCATAACACCTTTTTTTTGTTTTAATTGTTCAATAAAACAGTCATTAAAAATGACATATTTCAGCAAATGTCATATTTCTGATTTACTTTAATAAACCAAAAGCATAATTATGCTTAAGCAATTAATAATATTTAGCACTGAGCCATATTTCATAAACACAGGATTGAAAAACACTAGAAGAGCGGTTAGTCATTTGGAGGATTGGAAGTTTCCACTGCCTGAACCTTCAGACTCAGCTGTAGCACAGCAGGAAGAACACTGCTGGATGAGGGGCAGCAGCCTCCCCTGCTGATGGAGCTGTCTGGTATCAGAGCCGCCCCCAATGCAGTTCCCGTTGATGAAGACTCTCGGTACCTTCATAAACAAATGATAACATTACAATGGCAGAACAGGAATGAATGTGATGGACATATAATATTTATGAATCACGTGAGACGTGTGTACAAGACTCATTTCACAACTGTGAGCATTATTTCAAATTAAAAGTGAAAATTAAAACTTTAGCGCTTGACAACATTTTAGTGATTTAAACTGGTTTTACCTGTGATTATACCAGGAATAAGCTCACTGTCATTTGTATGGTTTTCTTAGGGAAACAGCTGTTTTATTGAAATATCTAGTCTGAGGAAATATTTGAAATTTTATTAAAGTTATATCCTTTGCTGAGTTCTTTTTTCTTATAGGCGTGTTTAAGTGAATTCTAATCACAATGGTACTTGATTTTTTTTAATGATCATGTCTTTGCTGAAGACAGTAGTTCACTTCTATCTTTGCAGCTGTTGTTAATGAACTTATCCAGTCCATTAGTTTCTGAAATGTCCTTTTTTTGTTTGATCTTGTAATTAAGACTAACACAGTAAATATACAGATAGAAAAAGGGGAGATTCTTACAGTTCTTGCACCAGTCATTTGAGCCAAAGCCTCTTGAAGTCTCCTCCCATCGTTGTGCTGGTCTAGTTCAACTACCTTGTAGTTTGCTCCAATTTCATTGAACACATTTTTGGCCATTTTACAATATGGACAGGTAGTCTTGGAAAAGATCACAACACAATTCTGTGACACCACATCCTGAAAGAAAGAGCAAAAATTAGAACTATTAAAAAATAAAGATCAAACACAATTAAATCTGTGTTTTTTGTCTTAATCAATGAATAAACATCAGCAGCAAAACAAACTGTGTAGCAACTGCAATTCAGAAATTATGTTATAGCAATGTAGAATTAGTATATAATAAACCAGGAGGCATCTGACAGGCAAGATCTCTGTGGGACGTTCTGAAATATTAGGAGTCAAGTTTGTCATAGTTTAAAGTTTTTCTTTCTAAATTCATACACTAAATGTCAGAGATTTCATTTAGACTCAACTGTTGAGTCAAGCATGAAAGAAAATCCATTAGGGACCATCATGTAATTATCTTGTAGAACAGGGACAATTAAAGTGAGGGACAACGGTGTGGAGTAGAAAAACAGGAGGAAGAACTGAAAACATGCCACATGAGTCTGTCCCAAATAATAAGACAAAATAATCTCAATCTAAAGACTCAACTGGAAACGTGTCTTCCCAAATATCAAATACTTTACACCTGACCTTAAATCTCAACTTTATCACACATGCATGCTGTTATTAATATGTCACTGAGACACCTACTACACACTGCTGCAGTAACAGTAACCAGATGACAGCAGGAGGGAAATCTGTAAACACTGACTTACCTGAACAAACTGTGCACACGCTGTGCTGGAGAGACTCCCAGGACTAGTAGAGGTAAAATTCCCCATTCTGAAAAAGACAGCAAGCAGCACAATCTTAGAGAACTTTGTCTAGAGTTCTACATGACAATCAATCAGAATCTAACACACACACGGTCTGTGTAATAACCTAAAAATTGAGAAGATAGCAAAGGTTGGCATGAAGTGACGGCTAATAATCAGCATAAAAATCACACGAAACAGAGCCATAATTGATGAGCGTAAATTTTTACAGGAACAAACACTGCTGAATATCCTGTCACCAACTGCGGTCTGAGGTCTATGTAGTGGGTAATCCTGGATTATCTCTTAACAGCACTGGTGTCACTAACCAGCCCAGTATACGCCACATTCTATAACCATGTAATCTGTTAGATCTAGTAAGCAAGTGACCAGTTAAAGATCTACAGAAGGGATTTCCCTCTAGCAACAGATTAACATCAGAATTTATATGAGGAATCAAAATCTGTGATCACATATGGAGCAGCAATTTATTTAAATATATTATTATTAAGGTTTGAAACAAAGTCTGATAATAAAACGTTAGCACGACTGACTCAGTTACGTCACAATATGTCCAACATTTTAAACAAATCCACCATATGGCTTCAGACTGTCTCAATAAGCAAATTTATATTAAAACTAATATAAATTACTGGGTTAAAGAAGCATGCGGGAGGCTAGAACAGAACAATCGAGCTTGTATCTTTAGCTGATGTTAGCGGTGGTTAAATATAGGTCATGATTTTTTTAATACATGTAACTATTAATAAATTCAAGCAAGCAAAAATGACCTTCGCCGAAGGCTTCGGCAGCCGGTCCATGCCACAGTATGAAGATATTCTGCTCGAATAAAAATCGTGAAAAAAGAACAAACTGCCACCAGAGAAGAGAAGTACTGTTCTAGATGAAACATGCGGTAAGTATTAAGCCCTCCTGGAATTATATAACAACCTGTCTGACACATCACAGCTTGCTTTTGCCCCTCATGACTGATGCCCACCTTTAGCGACAAATTTGTGTTGCTGCTATTTTCTTCTTCTTCTTAGTTCAGGCTTGCATCACAACTTAATGATTCATTACCGCCATCAAGTGGACATGGAGGGAAGTGCTTTAAAAAGTCTAAAAACGTTTTATTTTATTTTTTTTACAAAGGGCTACCAATTAGAGTAAGTGACTAAAAGGGAGAAAACACTACTAATTTAGCAATTTATTCACAGGTGTCTTAAAATTTCAGTTAATAAAAATAGCAAAAGTGAATATGTCCTCACATCTCATCTGTGTCCAAGTTGTTTTCTTTGAGCCATCAGAATTTACAAGGTGAAGTCCGTATCTAACAAAACTTACTCAAGAATTGAGGTTTATATCTGTTGGAGAATCAAAAATCAAATCTCTCCTGTCTTTTCAGACTCAAATAAAGATTTGATGGGAATCAGCTGCTGTTCTCATGGTTACAGAGACAGGATCTTCTGTTGGAGTTGAGGAGTTGGAATTCATCAGAAACAGCTTTTCTTCACACATTTGCAAGGTAAATAAGTCATCCTTATTATTGCTGAAAATATTTGCAAACACCCAGAGACGTAAACTTCAGTCACACAGATAATTCTAGACCAGAACCATGAGTCACATCAGCAGAGTTCAATATTTATCAGTCAAAACTTTGACAGTTTAAGTGTAAGGAACTTCTAATTGAGGAAAAAGAACGATGTTCTCTTATTTCATACAGTGGTTGTACTGCATGAAACACACAGAAGACATAACCTGGACCACCTCCCCAGGACACTTCATCTCTGTCTGATCTGACAGGATCAATCTGTTTCTCTTGTGTGATGCTTATAGAGTGAAACTGAAAGATTTAAAATATGAATGTACAAAGTTAATTATTTAAACAAACAAACCGTTGAGATGCATAGTAAAACAGCAGGTTACTCTCCCCTGGATCTATAGGCAGCTAACCAGGTGTCTTTCCAGATCCAGCAGGTAAGCTGGAGTTTCCCCTCCAGCTAAATTCTCTATGTGAGAAATTTTTAAAAAACAGAAGTCTGAACACATTTTATGTTTTTCTGCATCAACTGCATCAAGGTGGTTGGGCTGCAACAGGTGGACAGTGGTCAGTGGGGATGGATCAGCTGCTGGTGGGTCACTCCTGTTATGCATGCACATCATTGTGATGTAATCCCCCCGTGCCACCCCCAATTAAACTACTGAAATGACTGGGATATCATGTTCTACATGACACTCTACACTCACCTAAACATTTTATTCAGAGCTGCTTTAACAGAGTAAGGCAAGTTTTTTTTTTTTTTTTTAACAAGCTCACAGGACAGATTGTGGCATCCTATCACATATATTATACATCACACCACAATAACCAGATCAGTCAAAAGATCTCCCCATTATATTTAGTATGCATTTAGAGTTACCATGGCAATGTAATCAGCTAAGAATTAACTTGAAAGACTGGAAAATTATGTTCAAATGTTCAACATCCACACATTTAAACTAGAAGTTTATGCAAACTTTAAGCTGATCTCAAGACATTCAACTATAACATACTGACACAGTTTTTTTTTAATAGCAAATCATATTTTGGTAAAAATCAAAGTTAAAATTTGATTTGAATTTTGAATGTTTTTTTTTTTCAATCCCCAAAGGTGGAGCAATCCTTTTAATCCTGTTAGCACCTCTCTGCTTTGAAAGCTTACTGTGTCCAAACACTTTCACCTGGAGACTCCATTCAGACGTTAACATGCTCTCAAGCCATCAGACTCTTCAACCTTCCTGGTCTCTGAGGTCAGCTGACCAGCTGCTCCTGAGTGATCCAAGAAGAAACTGCAAACTCAGAGGCTATTGGCCTTTGCAGCTGTCGTCTCCAGATTATGGAATAAGCCTTCCATTCCATATCAGACAGGCGTTGTTTCTGTTTATTTAGCGTTTGATAACACATTAGATGCTGATTTTAATTTGTGTTTGTGCTTAAATATTATTCAAATATGTGATAATTTTATGCTATTTGATTTTCATTCATTCTAGATTTTGTTTACAGTATCTAGTCTTCTTTATGTTTTATGTATTTTCTTTGCTTAATGTGTTCTGGTTGACACGTCTTCTAAAAATTTTGTTTATGTGGTGTTGTAGTGCTTTGGACTTCTTTAGTTTTTAAAGTGCTTTATAAATAAAATAGGATTGACTTGGACTGTAACATTACCAGGCAGCTTTCTAATTTATTTTAATAAATGTGTAAAATACACATTTAAAATTATAAACATTTAGCCTTTTTCTCTAACTGTCAGTCACTTTCATCATCATCATCACATACTCTGACAGTTAGCTCCATCTTGTGAAGATTTTTGCAAACAAAGTCTTGACAAAAAACATCAAAACTGAGATATTTTTGTCTCCTTTCAGCGACTGTGTCTTTGTTTGCTGTAACACAGAGGCGTTTCTTTGAAATCACTCAAAACGATGAGAACGCCCACATCTTCCCGTTTTAACTGACCTGTTTTATCCCTTTCATTAAATCTGCAGCAGCTGTCAGCTGTCAGACTGTACACACCTTCTGCTCCTCAGTAAAGGTGTAAAAATTCAGCTCTCTGATTGGCTGATGCTGCATATAACTGGATCAAAGGTTCTTACCTCCACTTTAGTTTCCCATGTTATTATGTAACAAATTGCAGAACCCTTCCAAGCTTTGTCCAGAACCTTCTATCATCTTACATAACTTACATGTTCTGGCTAAAACTTGTTTATTCTATATATTTATCTATTTTAAAAAAGGTGTTTTCCTTCCTGTTTTGGCCCTAATACTTCTGCCTATTTTCCTGAATATACTGTAAACACGAGTGGAAATCTAAATATGTCAAATATTTTACCTGACATGAGCTATCAAAAGGAATAAATGTCATTTTTATTTTCCTGAGTCATTAATGCTGATTAAAGCTCAGTGGATTTTACTTATGAATAATGGATACCTATTAAAATATTTCACTTACACACCAGGATGCACATTGTTGCATATTACATTTTCAAATATTTGAAGCTATAGTTTATTGTAAATTTAGAGTAAGTAACAGATACGAATGAAAACAAAGAAAAAATAAGGCTTTCTGTAATTTTGTACGGTGAAGAAGCTTTAAGACAAACTAAAATTCTTATTCTTTTAGATATTAAAAATTTTACAAAAACAGCTGGTTAAAAACACTTGTTTAAGAAAGGTCAAGTGTTTAATTGTATTTACCCGGCAGTGATTGTGTAACTGTTTAATTATGTTTAATCCTGATTAGGCTGCTGCACAAGTCTTCCACAGTTATTCTCTCTGTTTTCTCTCACATTACCTTAGCTGATTACAGCCTTCTGTTTAACGTTGTTTTTTTTTTTAAGTTTGTTTTCTTCATTCTGCTGTCACCCTAAGGCATTTATTTTGTATATTTTGGGATGTTTTGTGTATAAATATCATGACTAAAACTGTAATCTATCAAACCAGTTACTGATAAAAACCTGAGGTAACATTCCTGATTTATCCGTCTTCCTGTGTGTCTGTACCACCACAGACATCAAACCTGGCACTAATGCAGATTATTTTACCCCCATCAGCAAACTCATTTTCTCTCCCACTTCAAATGCATGAGGAAATGCATTTTTCAGAATTTCCAATTGAGTGTTTTAGTCCACAGGAGGCAGAGAATCAATGACAATGAGAAATATGTGATGAGGCAGCAGTGCTTCACAAAGATTTTTTTTTAATGCATAAGCTCTGAACGTATTCACAGCATCAAACAAATCAGCAGTTCTGCCCTTCAGTGGCTTGTATTAATGCATAAAAACAGACAACATTAAAAATTGACACCTGCTCACAACATTGATGCAGTTAATTGCCAAGAGGACTGAAGGCCCAGTTGATCATTAAAGCCCGTGGCTGATACCGGCTAAAGGATATTATTTTTTAACTTTAGATTTATTTTTTATGTAATATTTTGTTTTAGAGAAAACTTCTCTGAATGTCCCCAGACTATAGGGAAGAGAATCACATTCATTTCATCAGATCAAGTCATTATAACCTGTGCTCGAGGCACTTTGTCACAACAGATTGGTCATGTGGTTAAATAAAAACTAATGGTTGGCTGAACTGTTGCCATAGTAATGGTTTCTAAAAGGGTTGAGTACCACCTTACTGCTTCAATTTTGGGTTCTCAGGTATATAATAAAAATACTTTCTTAAAATAAAAAAACAGTGTTTAGATAGACATTTGTTTGGTAAAGCAGAGGGAAGTGAGACCTAATGATGAAAAAGTGCTATTTAATGTTGTCAGTAGGAATATATTTTCAGAAACAAATCTAAATGTTGACATGAATGAAGAAAAACTGAACTCGTGACCTATTTCAGGCATATTTAGGAAAATGTGCTCAAGCTCCTGTGTAAAAGTACTCGGTAATGACGCATGCAAACATTTTTCAAAGCTGCGTTGAAGTGCTGACATGTGAAACTGGCGTTTGTTGACAAATTGCCAGTGGATGGTTTTGCATCATTGAATACGACAGAATCACCTAATTCATGATATCAGTGGAGGAAGGGCCAATATAATTTGAACACACTTTAATGCATAGGAAATGTAATGCATGCAAATGATTGTGAAATAGGCCCATTCAATATTCTATGATTTTAAAACATTGCTGTTCACACAGAATATAAATTATATGGACAGATTGAAGTTACTCTGTCAATGATGCCAATGTTTTAGTGAGATATGCACTTAACAGTCTCTGGCATTACTCAGAAAATGGACTCTGTTCTCTATGGATAATTTGTCTTTGGTAAAGAATGAGCAGCCATTAGTCTGATCTGATTCTCACATTTCATTGTCATTAGTCGTCTGATGCTTCACTGTGACAAATTAGAGCAAGCATGGGGTAAGATGTTGACATTGCTTTGCAGAGATTACATTATTTGTAATACGTACCTGCAGAGGACATTCAGAACGTCTCCTAGGGCTTCATTTATTCATGTCATTTCTTCATTGTCAGGGTTACACAGGGTCAGCACCAATCGCAGCATACAAAAACAGAGTGTCACATTCACGCTTATCAGCAATTCACCACCTCCAATTCACCTGATTCGGTTTGTTTTGCTGCATTGTTGCAGGAAATCTATATGAATAGCACGTATTTGTTATCCACTGGGAGACCATATAAGTTCCACACTGAGAGAAAGGGTTGAGTAATGCTTGATAAGAACCACCGTGAACAAACACAATGAAAATCTAAACAATCTTTTATATCAAATATCTTTACTTGAATAAAATGCCAGCTAGAAAAGGCAGATTACTTAAAAAAAAAAAACAGATGACAATTACAATTCATTTTTCAGGTATTCTTTCCTGAACAATATAGCCAGGCCCTCTAACAATCACATAACAACATTCTTAAGGAAAAGTGAAAAGCATTTATTTGTCAAATAAAAAATATATTTTATGAGTCAGATTAAATTTAAAGTTTCAGTTTGATGTCTTCTGCTCATTACATCAGTATACAAAGTTTTTCATTAACCTTTCTCTTTGTTGATCCAATGTTTGATCTTTTATAAAAAATTTGTTTCATCGTCAAAAATGTTAAAGAAAAAAGTTAATGTGATAAAAACATTTAGAATAATGTAATTTAGGATATTTACTTACCTCCAGTTAACAACAGAACACAAGTTCAGTGCACAATAAAGGAAATAAATGAATCCAATTTGAATCAATATTCCCAATCCAGTTTAATGAGAGGCAGTTCATACAGTTATAATCTGGATCAACACAGTCCAGTTACATTACAAATCCATCAGTCCAGTCTGCACATCTAAAGAACCTCAGTTCAAAAATTCAGTTTAATTCAGTCCAAAAAATAAAAGAATTACAAAAAATTAGGTTCGATCAGCTTCCTGTCCTAAGCAGCAGCAGCAGGATACCAGGTGGGGTGTTGATGAACGGTAGCTCTTTTTCAGGTAGATGAAGAGTCAGACAGAGTGTCCTTCAAATGTCTTCTTTTTCTTTTCACATATTCAAATATGTCGGAGCATATTGTACCATACAAATCAGTTTGAAGGATTTCATTCCTTGGATAAACAAAGTGGGTTAGCCTTTTTAGAAATAAATGTGATTTGTTATGCTGTGCAAAGTAATTTATACACTCTGAAAAACATGTTTAATTAGACTCTCTCTCTCTGTGTGATGTACATAATAAGAGAGTAAAGTCATGTATTTATGAAAAAACAACAAAAGCAACATGTTGTTGAATAAATTATGTTTATTTTCACCAGTTGAGAATCATAAATGTGAACAAGAAGCACCGAGTTGATGCATTTTTACCACATTGAATTACCTTTCATCTTTTATCTTTGAAGAGAACAAGAGACGGGCTTTTTACTCTTTGCTTTGTGTTTCTCTGCACATGATGGTATTTTCTGCAGTGAGCCGTTCCTCCAGGCCTGAAAGCTAAAAAAAGGTGCTCTTCATTGATTAAAGCACAGCTCCTGGCTATAACTTGATTGAGTATTGTTGAGTTTCCGCTAAACAAGCAATCAGTAGATTGCACAATAAGTCATTTTTGTCAGTTTATCAATAAGCTAATGCTAAAATCTATAGGATTTATAATGCAGATATATTAAATATGTGTCTCTGTGAATTATCAATCTGTGTGAGTTTCAGAGAAGAATGGTGCCTAACTGCAGGCCCTACTTTGCATTAATATGGAGATTCCTTATTTCTATGTGTTGATAAAACTGTCAATCAGGAACAGCTGCAGACAGGAGGGTCTCAGTTGATCTGCTTTTTTCCTGATCAGACCCACAGGGTTCAAGAATGAACTGCAAGAAACAGAAAATTCATGAGCTATTAAAAGTCAGTGGTCAGTGGAAAAATGTCAGAAAGGAGCTCAGTGTAGCTTTAACTTGTTATTTTGTAAGATAGAGTTGGATTATGGAATTGAGATTACTGCAAAATACAGTACCATAAAGTCAATATCTGTAAAGCAAATGCAAACTGGAACAGCTAAAGACACATTTCTTTTGATGAAGAGAAGAATAAAATATTTTAGTAAGCTGATAAATAAATGTTTCAATAAATGCTAAACTAGACCTTTTTTCTTTTTTATAAGAAGCAGTATTTTAATATATATTTTAATTTATAGCACACAATACAGTATTTTATACTTTCTATTGTAGAGTTTTTAGTAATTTTTTTTGTATTTATCAAAAAATGGATTTGTTCAGATATTTGAAGCTGAACTTTTGAAACCATTTGAAAGTTTAACTAAAGAGTTATTATTTCCTTATGAAATTTAAGAACTAACCCCCTTTCACATAACCAGTCACAGATTAAAAACCATAGGATATCTATAGCAATATCCAAAAATCATTAACAAAATCAAACTCTCTTATTTTTCTGATATACTGTAAAATAAAAACCATAATATATGTCAGGTACGAGTTTTGGTAGAGTTTTAATATACACATAGAGAGAGAATCAGTCACAGATTTGAAGTTTATTGAGATATGACGATAAATCTGATCTGGAGGGAAAGAAAATACAAAGTCTCACTGGATGAAACAGTCAGAGTTGGGGTGTGGCACTTACAGGTACAATTGAGGAGCAGGCAGAGGCAGGGTCAGAGTCCAAAAATAGGTTGATGTCAGGTAATCCTAAAAAATGAAATGAAGGAAGATCCAACAAGGGACAGACAGATTCATGGTCAGGAGATGGTCCAGGTTTGAGGCATAAACAAACAGACTGAACATACTGAGACAGGAACTGTCATTGGTGCAGAAGCACGAGGGAATTTAATATACTGGAACGGAACACAAACACAAAAGTTTAAATCTTTTCAGATCCTATTTTTTAAAAGTTATTTAAAAAAAATTGTTCATTTTTAATAAAATAATGTTCCATTGAAGAATCCAAAGTTTTAAAATAAATAAATATATAAGATTCCAAAAAATGGTTAAAGGATTTTATGCTACAATACTAAAGGACTGGCATTGCATGCAAAAAAAAAATGAAAAAACGACTCATCTGTCATAGGGTCTGTGCTTTCAGCACAGATTTTAGGGTCAAAAAAGCACAAACATTCGGTATGTGACTCAACTTGGAGAAATGAGTCTGACTGTGACATATAAACTCACGTAAACTCAAGACTGAGAAAAGTGAAAGAAGACTAAAAATGGACTAAAATCAGAGACGCTTTGTGCAAGTGACAGTTTTTCTCCTATATAAGCACTAAGGGTAAGAAATAAAACACAAAAACACTGTGGAGCAAAAATAATTGTGCATCAAATGGATAAATAATCTGTGCATGTGATAATCATTTTGAAAAATGAATCCTGACTTTAATGTGGGGTTAAAAAAAAAATTGGCTCTACTTTCCATTATGGAACTCTTACCTGACAACCAGCTTCAAAGTGCAAAAAAAAAAAACAACTGAAACAATGAAAGATCTTATGAAACCATCACTGATAATCACTGTCATTTAAAGGGAGATTACCAGACTCATCTGGAGCTCTTATAGAAATGTAATTCTCTTGTGGGGGTAGCTGTGCTTGCATTTTGTCCATGTTAAGATTTGGTCCTCCACCAGCATTGCTGATTAAATATGTGTTTGCAACATGCATTTTCCTGGATGTGTAATCAGTCCACAAGGTTCTGCGTGAGGCTATCAAGAATTGCACAGCACCTTCTTCCACTCCCGCCCCGCCCCCCCCGCCCCCTCCTCCAGTGGACAATCAGCCATTCCTGATTACACTCATGACTCAGACTGCCGATTGGCTGTCAGGGTGCAATCTTGCATACAGTTTGTTTTCCTTCTTTTTTTTTCATTTCTGAGAGGCAGCATTGTCTCTGGAAATAAAGACACTTAGAGAAGCAAAGTACCCTAAAAAAGAACATCCAAGATAACAGAGTGTGACAATAAAATCATCAACCTTTGTATTGGTCAGCTGTGGTTAGTTGTAGTTATCTCCCAAGGATGCTGGTGAGTCCCTGATGGCTTTTAGTGGTGCTTTAAGCTGAATAATGCCTGTAGTTCAAAGTGAAATATCGGCATGTCTGTGGGAGATCACTGTACAACTTCCTGCCATCCATTTTCTTTACCTGTTTGTTCATGTTCAGGGTCGCTGGGATCGCCACAGGTCATTGGCTGAGAGGCGTACTGTACAACATGTGGCATAAATTAATTCATCATAACATTCCAGTTGTTTGGTTTTCCTAATGAGCATCAGCCACTTGCCTTGTGCAGCTGGAGACTTTTAACACTGGCCAGTGAAAATCAAAGTGCAACATTATCTGACCAATGTCTAAACATTTAATGTATCTATAATTGGACCAAGTAATTATGTAAAAGTGTGTGTGAGGGCTGCTGAAAAGGCACCTTTGTTATGTTCTGTTATCATGACATTTATTTTGTGGATGTTTTTGGTGTTCTCAGTAAACCTCGGTAGCCTTTGTGTGGTTCAAGAAAAAATAAAAACATTCGTTTTGAGGCAACACTTGACAGGAGAAATTTTGCATTATTTATGAGAAATGTTTTCTGGGCGTTCGCACAGACGCTTTATCTTTATAGATAAACAAAATTCTCAAACTCTGAAATATGAAATATTTTTGTTGGCTTATCTTGAATAGATTGTTTCAACAAGGTCAAACAAAGTGTTTCATTTCACATCAACAAAACAAGTTAACATCTACATACATTAAGTACAACATGCAGAAAATTTCTATTTGGTAGCTTTAAATAAATTCTGTACTTCTACTGCTCATGTGTCATTTTTAGTTTTCAGACTTCTCAGCTGAAAGACTGGACATTGCATGTGTCAGCTGAGATGTGCTGGGCTATTGACGGTGACATTTGTTTTAGGGAAGGTTACGACAGTGTGGTGAGTAAGTATTCTCCTGACTGCTGTCAACACGATTTGCTGTTTTTGTTCTTGTCATCGAGGCGATGGGTGGAAGGACCGCAGTTGACACAAATTGGATTGGTGGCATGTCAGGTTAGTGTTTAGAAATTTAAAAAGGACAGGTCCAGATTCTTTTTGACTCTGTGTGAGGGAGATTGTGTGTGTATGTGAGGGGGGGGGGGGATCCTTCTTGTTATTCTGGATGGACGATGGCCAGTGTGTGTGTTTCTGTGATAGGAGAGGCGACACCAGTTGTTTCAGATGCCTAAGGTGTTGGAAGAGATTTCACAGTTCCTTGAGCACAGTAATCCCGAAGCTCTTCATACAAGATGTCAAATAAAAAGCCCCCCTAGAAGATGCTGAGGCACTTCCTGATCCCTGCTTCCCCTGATTTGTATCTCTCTGTGAAGTACTCTGGTCCTTTACAAATAAGGTCAACGATACCTCGCCCTGCTGTTACATACTCCCAGATGTTTAGATAAAACTGTGAGTCCAGAATTACAGATTTTTAAACAAGTAAACAACAGTTACATGTTTATGGGTACTCATGTTCCCATTATGTTGCATTTATAATTGACTGACATTTAAATCAACAGCAGTGCAGGTTTATTTACTGCTTTCATTTTAAATGTTCATATTTATAATCAATTCTGAAGACTGTTTACCTTCATTCCTTTCTTGAATCTTGAATGACATTTTTCAAAAAAAGTACTTAAATTTAAATGTTTTACAGAAATCCTGATGATTTAGTACATTATTTTAATGAAATATCACATCTGCTTTCATTTAGCCCTTCTGACTAAAAATATGTTTTATTTATTTATTTATTTATTTATTTATCTCCAAGTTGTAACCATCCAGCTTTGTGCAATTTGGATTTCTTACTGAAGAGGGCAGAGTTGTGTTGCTCTGTAAGAGCTATAATACTTAATATAAAAAACATTAACTCTAAAAATCAGCTCAGCTGAATATTTAAATTTATTTCGGAACAATTAGTACGTCTGACACCATGTTGCTTTTTTCACATTTATTTACTTTTTTTGTTTGTTTTATCACCCTTAAGAGTCTTTTTGTACATTTTACCCAAAACAAATGTCTGTGTAGACAAACCGTAATTTAACAAATTTTACAATGAATAAAAAAAAAATGTAGTACATATATTAGATAAAAATGCAGGAAATTAAGGGTTTTATCACTAATAATTACTGACTCTGGAGACTTTGCAGGCCAAGACAGATAAATAAACAGGTTGTCGCTGCTGCTGTTCCTGTGTGGGTGGTCTGCAGAAATCACAGATGATGTCCTGTTGGTTGTGGAAGCTACCATCTCCCTTTTTCTTCCTCTTCTTCTTTTCCTTACTGCCTTATCTGTTTTAGGAATCCATCCCCCTGTGCAGTTTTATCACTGAGCTTCAGAGACCCTGAGCTGAGCTCCAGGTCTCTATGTGTTGCTTTATCTAGAGCAGCAATAATGTTGACCTTGCAGCAACTGAAACACTTTATCAGTAGCACAATAATCTTCTTCACGGGAAGGCGCATCAGCCAAAGAGCATAGGCGAGTTGCAGGAGAGCGGGTGTCCAGGTTGGTGCCGTGGGGTTACAGTGCTGTTGCCAGAAGTCGAAGACAGACAGGTTTCTGTGTGCTGACACTCATTGTCCTCAAATCCAGATGAAGAAGGAGAGAAAATGCTCTTTAAAACAACATTTTTATCCACACAGAACAGCCTACAGAGGAAAAAGCATAAATAATTTACTGGCTCTGTATGTGAGAAATCAGGTAGAGGATGGTAAGTGTTCTGTCATGCATATTATTTGTTCTTTTTGCAAAGAGGTGTGATTGACTACATCTTTTAACATTCTATTTTTATATGATTTGAAGAGGCTGTTTTTCTACAGTCAAGTCACAAGAACGGTTCCTTTCTTAATATGACAGATTTTATATTTGTTCTAAGCTCTCTGATAGCAGGTTACCTGCTGGGACAGTGTCCCTTAAAAATATCATATAGTTCTTGCTTCTCATTCTTCTTCTTTAAAGAGGAAAATGCTGCATTTGTTGTGGTCACCAAGCAATTCTATTTTTTAAAGATAAAAATGTATTTAGAAGTCCCATCGTATTGTTTTGTCATTATTTGTTTTGTTTTCTTTTGAAAAGAGAAGCAGCACATACTAAATCAGTAAAGATTCTGGTAACTCATCATTAGTTTCAGACCAGGTAGATAGAAGCTGGAATCACTAATCAGTGGTTGGAAATGTAACACCATCTGCACACACCTCATTACTGAGTGAATTCAGAACCAAACTCTGTGCAGCAAAATGTGTTGAAAACTAGTTTTGAAAAATCGGTATGTGCCATTCAGAATGTATACAGTCCACCTACACCCCCCACCCCCAGCAGCCGCCACCGTTCATTACAGTAATGACTGCATTTGCCTGAAAGGGTACACCTTTGATTATATACACATTTCTTTCTGTTTTCTTACATTTTCAGAGGAACACTCTACATGTGAACTAAAGGTTTTGCAGTCTGCATTGAACAAAAGTAAAAAACACTGGAATTCATTCATTGGATTCTGCACCTTCAGCTACTCAGTATTATTTCCTCAGCAGACTCCAGTGCATAAGAAGAACTCTGCACTATATTATTTTATACTCTGTGATAAAAATATTGCTGGTAATTATTTTTCAACAATATATGAGCTCAGGTGCTGATCTTTTGTACCTGCTTCATCCTGTTCAGGGCCGCAGGGAGGCGAAGGACATGGTGGAGAGCTTGTTAGTTTATCACATGGTCAACATAAAGAAACAAAAATCAGACCATCACACATTCACACACATTCTGCTCAGTTCTGAATCATCTTTTAACGTAAGATGAGTGTTTTTGGGTCGGGAGAGGAAAACTCGCACATGAACAAGAATAACCTGCAAACACACAGACAGGCTTTAAGGGAAATTTGAGCATGCAACCTTCTGGTTCCCAAACAGCAATACAAACCACTGTGCAGGCTGCAATATATGTATTTTGACTTTCATACATCCCAGTTTTGAGCCTTAACCAGACTTTGAAACAGGCTCAACATTCCCAGGGTATTGGATCTGTAGAATACCCACCACCCTTTTTCAGTTTACACAACCAGGTTTTCTTATTTCATTAATTGTTTTTTTTCTGTTTGTGGCCACGTTTTGGGCATCTCATTATACCAACTCAAGGCTTTATGTTACTCTGTCCAGTGTTTCAAATGAGACTTGAGTAATAAAACAGATACTTTGGGATACATTGGCTTTCCTTTACTGGTTTAGTCTAACTATCTTAAAAAACAAAAACAGGTTATTAAGAACAGTCCGAAACTATTCCAGCACACTGTGTGACCTCTTATAACCTCAAACTCAGGACAACAGTGAAAGCTCAGTCTATTGTTGATCTAACTTTCATTTCTTCTGGTTGAAGAACTAGAACAATAGATTTCGGACCTTGTATCCCCCTGCTGCTTCAGACCTATTGGATAACACAGTACAACTCTTTGTTTCTTGGCTAAAATGACAGTGTGTTTGCTGTAAACTGTGGATGTATTTACTCCCATTTGTGCAACAAATTGTCCTAAATGAATAATAAAGTCCACCATTAGACCTTGACCTTGTTTTTCATGAGTGGTGTATTCCTTCACTAGATAGTTTTCAAGCAGCCCCTTCAATAATAAAACAAATAGAATAAAAAATAGATGCATTTCAGATGTGAGGAAGACTTTAGAATGTATTTGAACCCACCCTGTGTGGGTAAAGACCAGTAGTTTGAACGTTACAGTTGTCCACACAATAAGCTGAGAGCAGCAGTTTGAACTGGAGCATGAAAAGCTTCAGTGTGGCAGATTCTCCTCACAGATTTAGCCAAACACAAATTCTTCTACATGCTGTTTTCATTGATTCCTCCCTCGGTACATCGATATGAGCCTCAATTAGTTGTTTTCTCACCCACCATGCCATCACTTCCCTCCTCCACCGCTGCTTCTTCCCCATCATTAAATATTCTCTCTCTCACCTCTTAACTCAAATATCAATCACTGGTTACCATGGCAATGAAACCACCCATGCAGCTGTGTGTGTTTTCTGTAAAACAACTGTACCTGCTTCCCAGCAGTCAGAGTGGTGTGGCCTCTGGTGGTAACGCCACCCTCCCGCGCTGCCCTTGCATTCAGAGTGGCTTTGACAGCTGTCTAGTCGAGATGCTCTCACCTGCCACACTTGGCTTCCTCTCAGGTCTGTGCAGAATAATGACCAAATTCAAAGAAAAAATACCCAGAGAGTCCTGTCAGGCTTGTTTTGTTTCAGTCTGGTTAAAACCACTCTTTGCATGAAAACTGTTTAATAAAATATCTCTGAAATGGTAAAAAAGGCTGAATAGAAAATATTCTGTTAGATGAATCCATCATCATAAAACTGTATTTTGTCCTCAGACTCTGGTTGGTTTGTGCATGTGGGCATTGAAGGCTGTTCACTCTCACTTGCAGTAACAAAACTCCTGTGTGGTTCAAAAGAAAATGATCAGATTCCTGCACAGAAAATGCACTTTAGGAAAAACTGCATCCACCTTGTTTTCTCTCATCTGGTCATTCTTTTTTCTTTCTCTTTTATCCCTCTTCTTCTCCTGTTGTGTATTCCAAAATGTTAACACAGTTATTGCATCCCTCGCTTCCAAAAAACCCTCTTTTCTTTCACTGTGTTCATTTCACATCTCATTTTTATCCTCAGATTCTTGTTTTCTCTTCTCTTCCATTTCAGCTTCCTCGTGATGACCGATTCAGAAGGTATTTATAGAAAGACAGACTGGGTAATTAGTAGAAACTAAGAAGGATGGTGGTCCTTTTAACAAACAAAACCATTTTAACTCTTTCATGTGGTAATGGAGTCACATTCATAGAGGCTGACCTTGTGAAAAGGAGATTTCTGTGTATGGAATATGAGATACAACAGAAGAGATGGAAGCTGGCAAAAACAGACATCATCATATTCATTTGGACTCAGAATGTGCAGAAACACTTTTCAAAATATATAAAAATAAGAAGCAGAAATAGAAATTTCCATTAGACGCTAACAGCTTCTCAGAACAGGAAACACAGAAGAGCTCTTGAGTAATAGCATGAATTTTTGATTAGAACTTCCTCAAACAAGTTCTTTGTAACTAATTTTCTTGTGATCCCATCGACATGCATGGCTACACTTAAAAATATGTTTTCATTTGAAAAAAAGAGAATATCTTAATCTTTAGCCGATCCTGATGTGTAAACAATAAAAATCATATTCTAGATGTATGTGGTTTTCTTATCTCATATCCATGTTTTGATAAAAATTCCAAAAAATTTACAATTTCTGTCCAGCGGAGAACTGAAGGAAAATGGATCAGCATCCTGCAGCTTCCTGAAGTACCAAACAAATAAGGCAGAAAACTTCAAAGGGAAAGTTTTGATTTTGTTTCACGTTTCGTTCAAAGTTATTTTCCATTTTGTTTTTGAAGTGATGTGGAACACTGACAAACCCTACTGTGTTCCTAATGAAAGCCAGTGGAAGATGTTTGAAGCAAGAAAAGAAGAAGGAGAAATATAAATAAATAAAAACAAAACGCTCTAAGGTTGTAGGCACAGGCTTTTGTTCCTTGAGACAAACAAGATTGATGCCCCTCTTTTCCAGATGGTAATATTACCCGAACTGGAAACCAGTCAACCTTGAATGGCTGCTTCACTTCTGAAAGTTTTGTAGATGCAACAGCTGCAGTCGTACTTCATAAAACGTTACAGTGGCTGGATAGTCAGTGAAGGATGTAGTGCATATGCAGCCGTTAGAGGCTGAACAGACTGTTCAGCTGCACATCAAATTCTCACAAACTAAAGCTATAATATAAGAAATAAACAAACCTTCTTTTTTTTCTCATCAGAAATAAACAATGTGCAATGAAGTGAAGTGCATCTATTTTCTGGTGCTTTTGGACTTGTTAATTTCTTTAAATTATGATCTATATAAATAGTCATAACCAAACTGATCTCATTTCCACAGAGTGAAATACTGCAATTTTGTCAGAGCTGGTTCAGTCATGTAGATGTTCTTTGGTTCTGTGGAGTAAATGGTTTGTACTTGTATAGTTCCTTTCACGTCAGAGGACACAAAGCGCTTCACACTACAGTTTGTCAATCATCCATTTACACTCACACGTTTGGTGGGGATAAACTACACACATATTGTAGCCACAGCTGTCCTGGTACACACACTGACAGAGGTGAGGCGGCCAGACACAGCCATTAATGGAACCTCTGACCACCACCAAACAGATAAGGTGGGTGAAGTGTCTTGCCCAAGGGCACAACTGCAAAGCAATCTTTTTCTGAAGGGAGCAGGATTTGAACCGGTGGCCCTCCAGGTCCAAAACGTCCTACTCTACCTCCTGAGCTGCTGCCAGGTTGATTCATTAACAAGTACAGTACTGCAACAATATCAAACCCAAAACATATACTTACCTTTCAACTTGGCATGAAGTACCAAGAGACAGAAACAGTTGGAACATCCCATCACAACACAAACTCCCAGAAATACACAGTGAATACTCAGTGAATATACGCATCAGTATTTATGATCATTTTGTATTACATTGCTGCACCACAAATAGGAAAACATCTATTGTAGAATCTTTGTTGTATCAAGTTCTAGCTTCGATAGCAGATTCCTGTAATGAATGTTGGAACACCGAGTCTGAAGCTACTTCTCAGTCAGTGTAGATGTAGGGTACTAAAGTTCCCTGGACTTCATCGCACAACACATTCCAACTCTTTGAAGTTCTCTGTCCCCATCAATGAGTGTTTTGTTCCATGAGCCCATTTCTTATAATTACAACCTGATTTCCCAACATGGACCCTGTCAGTCTCAGCAATGTCAGAACTGGCATGGCACCATTATTATGTTCCATGCTGGAGGTTGGGTTGAACTGAGGTTTGACCCCAGACCATCTGCACCAAAAGCAAATGACACACATGTAACCAGAATGTCTCACACACACACTTTAAATGTATGTCCAAACTTTTGACTGGTATTTTATTTGTATCTGAAACAAATGTGTCTCTAACGCTGGAATTTTTACTGAACGTAATCAACGTTTCTGATAAATGACTTCAGTTGTTAATGTAAGAAGTAGTAAAAAATCCTCAGTAACTGTTAGATTTAGGGTTAAATTTGTCTCTTTGAAACTTACCAAACATCTTTAGAAGAACTTCAGTCTCAAATTTACAGTTACAGTTTTATTACACACAGTAGCAGTGGGAACCCTTCTGTCATTTGTGGTGGCAGATTATTCAAATGGGTTTTTCATTTAAATCAATAACCAGAGGAACAAGGTTTATAGAGGAATGGAAAAACAGAAATGTACAAACATGACTCATCTTTTGGGAAAGTCTGTACTGCACCAGGTTTGAGCAGCTCACCAGCAGCCACAGCTTATAGCCTCAGGCAACATTTCACAAGTCCAGCTACTCTTATTGAATTTTAATGTTTTAATATGAAAAATGTGCATAGACAGCCTAGTCTCAGTAAATAATGATGTTGACTTTTTCATGTGACAAAAGGGAAATCCCTCCATCTGAAATGTACAAATATGGAAGTTACACACGTGATATATTTAGAATTTAAACCACTCAAAAGTAGAACACATTGTCTACCCTATATTTTGTTTAAACCAATAAGAGCTGGTTAGAAACACAACTAACACTGGGATCCCTGACCAACTTTCTCCTGATTTTAATTAACTTGCAGCACTCCCTGTAGCCTTTTAAACATAACTTAGTTGAACATGTTTTGAAGTTTAAGCTGAACTGTCACTTTACCTTGCAAACTAAAGTCAGCTGCTGTAAATGCAATTAAATGAAAGCTTTGATTTTATCACAAGGTCACAGCATCACAACAACAACACAGTTTACACATACTTTGCAACATTTTTTTTCTATACGGCAGGATCTGCCGCACAAACTGAAAGTCTACAACAGAATCAACCTCATGTAAGCTCCTTTTTTACCCTAAAGTCCCCTAATTTATATTTTTGTAATTATAAAGTGATTTATGTTCAGCTTTGATTGACTAGCTTGTATAAGCTATGTTGTTTAATAAATGTACAATTATACATATCATTGGGTTTTTTTTTCTTCTAACTGTTTAAAATAATGTATCATTCAAATGTGAAAAAAATACATAAACTACAAAGAAAATATGAACACTAAGTTACACGAGGTGGTAAATTTTTATTTCCTAACTTGTGTTAAATCTTTGTCCTTGTGCTGATTAATACAAGCAAACAAGTTATTAGTCCTGCAAACACAGTAAAAAACTGTTTAATTTGAACTGAACAATTATTAAAAAAAAAAAAATCAAAACATGAAAAATGTGTATCACTAAAATAAGGTTTTCCTGTTTTACGTGGGGAAATATCACTTATAAACTGAAAGAAAATTAGATGGTCTCTTCTAGATCACTTATTCAAGCCAGTCTCTTTTGGCAAACTCCAACCTTTACTCTGTCATTGATGATACCTTACTAATTATCAGTGAAATAAAGGTCTGCTGTGAAAATCTTGTTTCAAAGTGTTTGTTGTGGGAATTGAATGAGAACTGGGAACTTATGCTCCAGTTTTAAGGATGCCACTTTTATTTAGGCCCCCTGTGCTGCTATCTAGATTTCTACATTTTGTTTTAATGAAACTCTGGATGTTACACGTTAGTGCACAGCATCAATCACCTCAATTAGGCAAGAGGGAGCCGTGCTTGTAGTCTGTGCATCATTTATTCCACCGTGTGAGGAGGCTGCAAAGAGATAAGTTAACTTAAAAGTGCTTCACTTCTGCAGTTCAGTTCTTCTGTATTTGCTGTATTTTTGTATTTATTCTTGTTTATGTTCCTGCAAACAGTCAATCCAAATCTGTTGCTATAATTTCTGTGAAAGGTTTTCTTATACCACACATCCCTCCTTTTCTCCTGCCCTTTTCATTTGCAGCAGACAGCATGAGACCGTGAGACAGTCAGGAAGCAAAAGCAATTATACAGTAGGTTTGTGGATGAGATGTGGGACAGACGTGTGTGTCTGTGTGTTTCCGTGTGGGTTCAGTCTACGAGAGATGCAAGAAATGCTGCCAAGCTGATGTCAGCGATACGACTTAATCTAGCAGCTATTGGCGTTGTCGGCTGCCAACACTTCTGACCACAGCATTACTTGACCTAAAGAAGGTGCTTTGAGTTAAGTGAGTCATTATTTTAAAGTCACATCAAATTTAAAAAAAACCACAGTAAATATGTTCCTTACATTTTGGGAAATTGGAAGTCAAACTAGGCACGTTCCCTTTCAATGAGGGACATCTAAAGTTGCTGGCTAATACATTAATATAATCATTGAGAAAGCATAAAAATCCTAAAGTTGCCATGTGAGCATGTTTGAAGAGAACGTAAAGAGTGATTTATGGCATGAGGTCAGATTTTTCTTATCACAATATTTCAACCGTATGTTCCAATGGGAAATCTTTTCCTTATGCTTGTGTTTGCTTTATTCCTAGAGTCCAATAAAAAATGCAAGAAGCTTTTACAGGAGTGAGATCAAGTAATATTGTCTGATGAATTGTCAGTGTAAAGACATGTATCTGATATCTGAAGTGTGTTCAGCGAGCAAATGTGACTAAGTATGACCTACAAACATACATTTTGTTTCTGTGTTCTTCAGGGACTACACAGTACAAGTTATTTTTACATTAAACCTAATAGTTTTAGATAGACTTAAATCTTAATGTTAAAAAGTTAATTTGGAAACTTTTAACAAATTACATTTATGAAACTTTTTTTTTTTTTTTTTACAAAGACTCCCAATCTATTTTCTAAAGTCATAAGTAGATCATTAGTTACCTCCCACCACTGCTCTTTGTGGGAAGTTCTAAATCCAGACTGAAACTCTTGAAACAGATCACTGCAATGCAAATGATTCACTCCTCATCAGTCCTAACATGACCCTGCAGCCAGGTGTTTGTGAGACAAAGTAAATCGATATGCTGATCACCAGTCAGGTCATTAATGAGCAGAGACTCACACAAGAAAGATTGGATATTCAGTGGGCTGCATTCAGTGGCTTTCGGTTTAAAGTCATGTTCCTGTTTTTTGAGAGGATTTTATGATTTGTTACCTTTTGAGTGGATTTTTGATTCATTTAATTTAGGCTTCTAGGGAGCAGACACAATCTCACCGAGGCTTTGGAAGGATAGTGGAAAGGCAGCAGAGAAGCATGAAAGACTGAAACTCTGCCACCTGGTATCATCTGTGGATTGTGATGGATTGAGACGTGAGATCCATCCCATCAAAGCAAGATGGATGTTGTCCCTCATAATCAGAACAGAATTTTCTGAAAATCTTTTCTTGTTTGGTCTCAACACTCTTGTCACCTTTTAAGTTGCAGTCATCCCATCCAACGAATGCCTCATATTCAGCACTGAGCAGCTCAAAGACACAGCAACAATGTGGTTAAAGTAATGTAGCATCCTCAATAGCAAAATCATTTCCTGAAGAGTTGGTGGTGAGATTAAAGAGATAACATAAAAAATGTGTCACTTTTACTGGTTTAAATTAATAAATGAAACTGCTTGTTGATTTTGAGGACATAACTGGCTTTTTGCGCAGATTTAATCCTCTGGGAGAGATTCACTTGTCCAAGTGATGAAAGCAGCCAACACCAGAACAAAGAGATTCTAACAATAGACTCCTAACCTGAGTGGTAGGTCACCAGAAATGATGAATAACTCTGCACATTCCTGTATTTTTACCAGTGGATCCTAAAATTAAAGGAAAAGTATCATCAATGTCCCAGCTTATTCTATAAAGTCAAGCTGTTTATTTTTAAAATCTCAAAGTGACCCAAGTGCATTTTGTTATATTAACAAAATATATAGTCATTAATATTCATTCTAACCAGAATCCATAAAGTCTTTTTCTAAACCTGTATTTTTGTTTGTTTCTCACTCTGATAATAGAGTCATACATTCAGATTTCTCTAATTAAAATTAATACCTTGCAACAATTCCCATATGTGCATCACAGGATATTTGCCTGAGGCAGGAGGAGCGATTGTTTCATAGCAGGAGCTTCGTTTTCTACTAAGGAGAATGACACCTCTGAGATTCCCAAGGAAGGGGCATTTTGTCAGGCTTTTATTTTACCGGCATATAACCCAATAACCCTACTAATGCTGCCTTGGCCTACTATTTGTTCTTGTTTGTCATCTCAGAAAGTGCTAGAGTAAACACTGCTCTGAAACATGAGTCCAGCAGAGAGACAGAGGAGCTGCATCAGCTACTGGGCAGCACAGCTTCTGAGAAAGAAGGTGGACAGGTCTAAGAGGAGATAATTAGCACCTCCTGAACAGATCTGTGTAGATTAATGACAGCTTGCCGGCATGCTGCTTAAAGTTGTTCAAATATTTGACATTTTATTGTAAAAATAAAGTTCTAAAATAACCTATAAACCACATTTACTGCAGCAATTAAATGAAAAGCAATGTATCTTAATTTTTCAGCTCTTTTATAAGATCAGAGACGTTTATGGACAAGTCTTTATGCTGGTGTATTTTTTGTTGATGTTTCTACTGCAGTAATGCTATGCATGAGATGCTTTCTGTCTGCTGTCACCATCTGTGGCATTAATCACTCATTGCTGTGGTGTTTCTGCACAGCTCTTGGCAGCCAGAGATCACCTGTCAATCACAGTAAATATGTCTTCTTTCTTTTTCTGATAACAACATTTTTCTCCTTGCATCGAGTATTTAAACTGGAATGGTCTGTTATGGATAAACTATTAGTCATTATAAATTGATTCTATTTGAAGATCATTGTGTTTACAGAGGAATGATGGATTTCAAATCCATGAGCACTGTCATAAGCAAGAAACATGGGCTGAGGCAGTGGAGGACCCAAGATGCAGGAAAGCAGCAGTAGACAGTCATTTCTGTATCTGCTTACTCCTGTTGAGGATCTGTACACCTTGCAGCGAGAAGGTCCTGGGTTCTAATCCAGACTGGAACCTTTCTGCATGGAGTTTGAATGTTCTTCTTGTGCATGTGAGGGTTTTCTCCAGAGGCTTCAGTTTCCTCCCACAGTCAAAAGACAAAACATTGTCCCTAGGTGTGAGTGTGTGAATGGCTTCTATGTGGCCCTGTGATGGGCTGGTGACCTGTCCAGGGTCTAACCCCGCCTCTCATCCAATGACTGCTGGACACCAGCCCCCTGCGACCCTGAACAGGAAAATGTGGATTTAGAAAATGGATGGATGGATTTTAATGAAGAATCTTAGAAGCAAAAACAAACTACAAACCTAAGTATGACTAGACTAAACTTGACTTGACTTAAATAAACTGATATGAAACTTGACATATCTTGAATGGCTCATCAATACCATTTAGTGAAAAAAAAAAAAAATATATATATATATATACATTTTCCCTGAATGTTGAAATATGCTGCTTACAATTACAACTGATTTCTGCATATTGTCTGAACTATGGAGAGATTATACACCATATTGCAAATAATATATTTTCTGAGTGCTACAGTACTTACAGCATGTGTGTCAATTATATAACAATGGCTTTCTTCCATTGGAACTGCTCTGTGTGGCCGACGGCCAAAGTGCCGCACAAATAGTACCACACGTCTAGGGCTCTTTAAAGTGCTAAGCAGGGTTGGATTTGTTTATTGGAACCCTGGAACGTTTCATGTCCAACAGTTCTCCTACATTGTGGAACATCACTGTCAAATTACAATTTATAAATAGATTCTGGCCCACTGCTGGCACCTCCTCATCATTGAGTCCTTGAGTGTTGGCTGGAATCTGCCATCTGTCTGAAACATTATGGAGTTGAGGCTGAGCTGCGATGCAGTAGCTGTCGACTGCTTTGTGTAGTTTTTACTAAAAGGAATTTATATGCACACTGTTGTTAAAGGTTTTTTCTTGATAGTGTAACTTATTATGTTCTTTTAATTGTGTTAAATTATTTGTTGTAGTTAGGTATTTTGATTTGGAAATAAAAAACAAATGTGAAAATAGCGAGAAATTATAAAGTTTCAGATTGAGACTAATTACAAACACATCAAACATCCAGTTCCAAAATCCTCCACTAAATGTAAAATTAGGTTGAGATTAGGACAGTGTTACATCAGTAACTTAGCTGGGTTTTTTTCCATGTCTCTGCGTGGCTCTGGGTTTTAGAGAACTATTCTCTACACTGCCCACACTTTCTGTGGAAACGCCTTTTTACACAACCGCTCTGCTCTAATATCCTTCTCTATGTTGATGCATTGTTCTTCCTGACACAATCTGATCATGTCCTGTATTGACATTTTCAGTCACCTGAGGAGGATTTATCTCGCATCATCTTTTCCTCTGAGTTTCTTCTTTCTTTTAATAACTGACAAAACACAAGCATCCTGTCCGTCGAATGTGCAACGCAATAGTTTCACAGCTGATTCACTGATGGCTTTCCTACAAATCTAAATGTCGCTCAACTTCTTTTCAAAGTCATTATTTTTCCCTTTTGCTGCAAAAATATAATAAAATAATACAAAATTAGAATGAAGAGGGAATGCTCAGGTTCTCTCTGAAGCCACAGACCATGACTGGATGCTGCTTGGTGCATCTGTGCAGCTGTGTGGAAGCTGTTTTTCTGTCTTTGTCATTTGTCTGTGACAAATCTCATCCATATGAAAATACAAATTCAGAAGATGTCGGTTACCAGAAATTTATTTGACTGTTGTGATTAGGATGGAAAACGTAATGCAGTGGACAGGCAGCAGGTGAAGGTAAGAGTTCAGGTTAGGGTACAGCTGATCCAAAAACACCAAAACCAAAGAATTACAAATCAACCTAGTAAACTAAGAATACAAACTGAACTGAGAGGAAGTCACACACATGGATCTGACAACAACAAAACATATAAACCAACCAGGACTTGAAATGAATCGTGTGCAGAGTCATGTTAAACATAATCAGACTGAAACAGCAACAGAAAACACAGAAGAGAGAACAAGCGAAGCCAAATAAAGATACTGTTCCTCTTTTTGTGTCATGCAGGACAATTTGGTTTCACAGTAATTATCTGTTTTAAATCTGAAAAGCTAATTTTTAATAAAAATTTAACTTTCAATAAAGGTTTGTAAGAATTATTATGTCAAATATAGTATAGTATAGCTGTTAGTCTCTTTTAGTTACGCCCTGTTTTTTAGCTGTAGGTGTCTGTTGACAGTTTACACAGAGGCTTTTACTGTAAAGGATACGGAAGCTGCCATTTAGCTTAACTATTAACAGAATCCAACAGAGGATAAGATATGATGGTCCGAACTGCTTGGTTCACTGATTCCAGCAAGACTTTGAACACATCTACACTGTCAATGGAATATCAGATTTGTTTTTACTGCTGCCTGGTTTTATTAACTGAAGCTAAAGTTCAGTTTGCATTTTTTTTTCATGTATTAAATGTTTTCTTGGCCAGTTCAGTTCTTATTTTGAGATTGTGAAAATACTAAACATTAACGGATTAAAAATGATAACTTTCATGTTTCCTTGTTAACAGAAAAGATAAATATCATGGAATGACACACAACACAGTCATATATAAAAATATGCAAGGTTAAGTAAGGTGATGTAATTGTCCTTGCAGTTATACAATGGGATTTCATTCAGTGGCTCATAAAGATCAGCAGGATTATAAAAAGATAGGGTAAGAATGAAGCAAAAAGATACAAAAATCAATATAATGCTACAAATAACTCCCGGATACTAACTATTTCTCTTGTGACTGTTGATTTTGCACATGTCCATTTAAATGTTTTTGTAGTCACAGTATACAGTATTAATTTTTCACTTGATATGAGGGGGCTTGTAAGTTTTGTTCTGTTTTGTGTGTATGTGTGAGCACGTATACAGGAGGAGCAGTGAGGGTGGAAAAGCTGCTTCTTAGTCTGTTTTTGTGTGCTTTGATTGTCCTGTATCTTTTTCCTGATGGAAGGGGGGCAGTCTGTGTGCTGGTGGGTTGTCCCCTTAACAATGTAAATAAGCAGCTCACATAAACAAGTCCAAGTCTGTTAGCTTTGTTCCCACAATCCTCTGTGCATTCCAAACCGCACATCATGTCCCTGCGATTTTCTGGTGTGTAGTTGGTCTACATTGGGACGCAGTGCCAAGGGTTTAATCTTTATTGAACATCTGTAGATGTTCAACAAGAGCTGCTTGGGAAGTTTTGCTTGTTTAAGTTTCCACAGGAAGAAAAAGGTATATATTTGCCTCACAAACTGTGAGGTGTTCAGGACAAATTGGTCGCACGAATCAGGCAGAAAAGCGTTTTCTGCAAATCTGCTTCTGAAGCGTCGGGGACCCCCAGTCGCGCTTCATCACGCTTCTACATTGACTTTACATGTAAACCTGACGCTCTGGTCGCTTCAAACGCATTTGGTGTGAACGCACCGTTAAAGAGTTTTAGCACCTTTGGGTCTATTATATTATTTTATTTCCAAATGCAAATTGGACTTTTTTTTTCTAATGTTATTTTCTGTTTTCAGTCTAATCAACAAAGGTTTGGCGGCCATTCGTCATGAACTAAAGTCGCCATGTGATATAAAAGTGCACATTTGTAATGCATATTTCAGAGTTTTCTTTCTGGTTTTGAAGCTTAATCAGGAGCTCATAATTAGCTGATCACATTATGAATTTATATTTTTGTCAGGCGTATTTTGATATTTTGATCCACAACAGCAGTCATTTGCACTCAGAAAGATGCCATAACTTTACTTAAAATGTGCTCTATTTTATTTCTGTGTAACAGAAAAAAATCATCATTTCCTCTGTCAAATTCAATCATTCTTCAACTCAAATTTTCATTAGGATTCATTGATACTGCAGAGAGTGGTATTAGTCAGCTTACAGGCATGGCTTTTACCGAAAGGTCAGGAAATTTGTCTCGTCTTCAAGTACATTTTCTCTTCTGAGGAACAGTGAGTTGCAATGTTAAAGGCAAACTGCAGCTTCCACTCCATCATGGCAGACATCTCAATCTGTTTCCACGGTTAGTCCTTTTTTATCCACATTTACAGCAACAGAGGTTTTCAATACTGATCAGTCCTTGCTTTTTCTCCTTCATTCATCACTACTTCTTTCCTGCTTTTTTCTCCTCCTTCTTCATCCTTCTTCCTGTTAGTAACCTGGCTGTGCTCTGAGAGTGAGGAGAAAAGTCCATCTGTCTCTCCCTGGATTTTTTTCTTTCACCTTTGCTTCTTTCCCCCTCCCTCATTTCATCATTTGTTGAAGGGCTGAGTGCTGCCGGATGCTGGTAATCTGCTGCTCTGATTGCACAGGACATGCATGAATGATACCCAGTCATATTCCCATGATTCTCTTGTTCTGAGTCATGACTTTAATCGTTACTAATGGAAGGTGATGAATACCTGGGACCAGTTGAGCCTTTCATGAATTGCCCATTGATAGGCTAACACTGACATTAAGAAGTAATTAATTTTTTTGTCTCGCTGGCTGCGATGCCCACAGTGTTTAATGTGTGACCTAATGTTTAATTGTTGAATTGTTAGTATTCTCTTGCAAACCATTTTAAACCAATGCAGCATGCAGTATTTTTATACCACTTGCTTGGTATTTACCTGAAAACAAGTCAAGTCTTCTTTTAATTCTGCAACGTGGTCACATGCCGTAGGCTTTTTGACTCATGATATCTTCTAAATATGTTGGCAAATGCTTGTTCATAAAGACAGAATCGGTTTCTTATATAAGTAACTGGATTATATTATAAATACGCACACATAAAAAAGAAAAAAAAATAAATAATGCTAGTTGTGTACAGAGTAAAAAATAAAGCAGCTGGGTCTTGGCCTGTGGCTCAAGCATCACATAAATGTCTTCTGCCGTGCAGTTATCAGAGATGAACATCTTGATATTTTTTCCCTGTCTTCACCACTTCAGCCTTTCTCCTATAAGATTCTTCAGCTTAGTGATTAAAAGCTTAAAATATACCATTGTGTGAGCCATACTCATTTTGCAGAACTCTTAACAGAATCACTCAAACATGTGATTAAAATGAGACTGATGGGTGTGTAGTGAAGTCCCAGCTCACCATTAGTTTAATTAAATTAACTTAATCTGATACATGCAATTTAAAGCCATCACCAAATTGTATATAATCTTTTTTGTTGGTGGCCCTGAGCAATCTAGAGTGTATTTGTTTATCATTTTGCCACTCTTCATAACAGCATGCACACACAACAGTTATTACTTTTGCAAACAGAAAGTTTCTAAGTCATAAGCATTTTAAAAACCTAGATATTTTACAGCTGAATGTTACAGTTTCCCCGGGAACACCAGCTAATTTCTCTCTCCTGAGATTGTTTCTTCCATATTTTTTTAAACCAACCTGGAATTCTCTGAGTGTTTTACTTTTTATTTTGAATGTAAGTTTCTACATGGTTTACAGGACACAGTGGTGATTATTTAATGATTGTTTTTGTTTTATTTTTATTACAAAATCTTCTTTCTAATGTATTCAGGATTAGTTTACTAAAGGTGCTGAGCTCTCCAAGTAACCCACATGTTGTCACAGTAAAAAGAAGAAAGTAACATGATTCACAACTACTCTATTTGTGTTAATTGGCACACCAAAAGCAGCTTTTCAAGAGTAACATTTAGTCACAGGTTTGATCATAAGGAGAAAGCTACAGTAAGAAAATGTCCAGCAGGAATTGCTGGAGTCTGTGAACACATTCTGATTGGATACAAATGTTCCCTGGGATGCATCACCAACTCTGCATTCATGCAGTTAGCAGGATTCCCTCTAAATGTTTCTGTACTCCTCTGTTTGTGTGAAATAACGCTGTGCACAGTCTATAAACAAAGAATGTGTCATTTATAGAATTCTTTCTTTGTTTGCATTGCTGATTTCAGCAGCAATAATAGCTGAGTAAACATATTTTTTTTTTACTTTTTACTCCATAATCTAAATTCTGCTTTTAAGTATCATTTACATATAATATATACAGCCTAGCCACCCATACTGTAGATTAGGGCTTTAAAACTGGTGTTTGAATCTAACATAGCAAAATTAAAGGAAAGTGCGGGAGTGAAGATTTTTGTCCCCTTTAATAAACAGACCATGAACATATTGATAAAAAAATTGTCTCTATAATATCGTAGAAGTATTATAAAACCTACTTATTTCATTTTTGTTGCCAAAGCGATAATGACTTTTTTCTCTTCTTACATGTTTAAAACTGGTAAACACTCATTATTGAAATGCTATGCTTCTGTATTATAATTAGTTGTCTTTTTTTTTTGTATGAGGGCACAAACCTTAATAAGTCTGTACAAATACAGAAGATGACATAAAGACACCACAAGAAGAAAATAGACAAAAAAATGTGTTTGAGCCCAAACTATTATTTGATTAAATAGTAAAAATATTTCCAGAAACATTTCCCTTGTGTTAGATAGGTAGTCCATATTTTTATACATGGTTAACATTTATTCAAAATTGCATTTATACCGTGAAAAATATGTCAAAAAAACAAATAATTGTTTCATGTCTTTCTCTGGCTACACACACCTGGGAAATATTCAACAGATATTTTTATAAAGCAATTTGTTTTTTTTATAACCTGTTTGGAATGTGTGACATACAGATAATACATCCCTGGTTTGAAAATTAGCCTTGAACAATAATTAGAGCTTTCCTGTCTCAGAGGTCAAATTGTTCTATATGTTCCGAACATCGCACTTTGCTCTCAGACTACAGGTCGTTTGTGATTATAATAGATCAGAAAATGTAAAGGTTCTTATCACATGCAGTTTTCCCAACTAAAAGTTATTCTGATTTCGACATGTAGAACTCACAGTTTCTTTATAATAATGTAAACATGCATGCTTGAATGAGAGGGAAAACACATCGAAACTCAATAAACTGTAATATGACTTTTCTTTTTTACATGTTTTTACCTTAAACCTGTTGATCTCATGGATTTGTTATGAGGGATCCAATACAGAATACACACACAGCTCTAAGTTGAATTCATTACATTTATTTTAATTAATTCATTGCACATTTACTCAAGTGCTGAGTCATACGTAATGTAAAGCTTTAAAAAATACAATCTCAGTCATGTCTGATGTTATTGTGGGTGTGTAGATTTCTTAAAAATAAAACACATTGTATGACAGATAAACTACTCTTCAGAATAGTCTTCTTTGATAGATCTGTAAAGTAAACACTGAGAAACAGGGCAGCATAACTGGTCAACGTTAAAGATTTATACTTTTCATTCATGTTTAGGTAGCGTACCCTTTTAACATAGCACATGTACATTTCTCTGTGTCAACACAACTGTGTGTTTTTTTCACCATTTTATATTATTTGTGGAATATACTGTTCTACCCTTGAGAGAACATTGATTATTATCTATCAATTGGCACCTGAATTATCATGATCACCACTCTTGAGCTGCAGCTCAGTTTATACATGCTCCACATCATCATCATGTTCCTTGTTTTGCCTTTTAGAAATAGCTTGACAGGTTTACAATACATTTTTATAAAATAAAAAAATAGTTTGAATCATCAACTGTACACAGTGCCAAAAACAATGTGCTTTTCCTTATATAGTGTTTAGTGCTAAATTCAATATTCCCTTTCCAGTGCACACATCAACATTTTTTTTTTTTTTTCTTGGGGGGCAGGTTTTAGTCACAGGATACATCATGGAGGCTTCTCTCCGTGGAACTTTCTGTGTTTGTACCTGCCATTCTTTTCCTTGGCCATATTGATGCAGGCGTTGTGCTTGTTACTTTGCAAGTGGTTCCAGTACTTGATGAGTTCACTGGGTTGGAACTGGTGGGATGTGATTAAGTGACTGTACTTACAACTGGAGTAAGACACACGCCAATGGTTGAAGAGGAACTCATTGGGAGGTGGTGCTGGGTCAATGCGCAGCTTTGCTAAGCAGATTCCCACGTAAACGTCCTCCAGGTGGAGTCTGCGTATGCTGAGTGAAGACTGATAGATCAATTCTGCCATGTCCCCTGAGAACACGTACCCCGTGCCTGAGCAGAAAATTGGGTAGCGCTCACTTGGATAAAGTTCTGGTGGCATGTACCATTTGCTGTCCTTGTTTCGGTTTGGTGCATAACCTCTCATTAAGTAGCCTGTAAAGTATCTCTGTTTGGGTGGCATTTCAGGTTTTAGCAGCTTCTGGATAAGATACTCTGTATTGACAAACATGTCACTGTCTGTTTTCATTACATAGGAGACATGTGGGCAATAGGTGGCCACCCAGTTCATGCCCATCAGGGTTTTGATGGTCAAGTTGTAGTAAGTGTCCTGATAATCCTGTTGGATGATATCATGGTAAACACGGCTTTCTTCCTCAATGCTACTTTGAAGGAAGGTGTCTGACTTCTTGGGCGTTCCAAGAAGGAAAAGTCTAACAAACCCCAATCCCATTGCTACACTCTCATTTCCCCATGTCTGGCGGATTGCGTTGCGTGCTTCAACCTGTCCAGGTTCAACAGCAATGAGAAGGATAAGGAAGGGAGTGGTGTCCCTACATTTTAAAGGTTCATTCAGAATGTAGTGGTATGGCTGAGCGTTAAGCTTTCCTCCTACATCCATCTCCTTCTGTAAACTGTTATTAGTGCTCATGGAGTCTCCCAGCCCCATTACACTCATCCTGGCACCACCTCCAGCTTCACGTCCTACTCCTCCTGGTTCACCTATTGCTCCCTCCACCTGCTGAGAGCTGAGGTTGAGCAGAGGCTTTGGTGCTACATACCCTGTCTCCTTCCACAGACTCCTCAGAGAGCTGCTCTGGTTGGCCTCTCCTTTGGGACTACGGAACCCCCTGATAGTATAGGACAGTGGGTTATCACGAGGCCCACCGCGCCCTGACAGCCAGTCCTGGTGGCTGAAAAATAGAAAAAAGGTAAAGAGCAAAGCCAAAGAGAGTAGACCAGCCACATGGGTTCGAAAGAGCGAACGCTTGATGGTCCAGGTCATCTTGATGGGACAGCAGTGTCGCCGTCTCCACTGCATGGTGCAGATCGATGTTGCCAGAGGCTGCTGCTGCTCGAGAATGGGCGGCAGTCACATACAGTCACCCCAAACATGTGGTTGCCAACAAATCAGAAGGTTATCTGAGCTGGCAGATGGCGTATACTGTGCCTCCTGGTGCAGTCAAGGGAACTTTTGAGCCCCAAAGTGTAGCTTGAAGCAGGCTTGAAAGGGATTTTGGTGGAATAAGGAAGGCAGCTATTCAGTGACCAGTGAGGCTTCTCCCTGGCTTTCCTTTGGTACTGCAGACAAACAAAAGGTCATGTTTTATGTCATCTTCTTCAGGTTAGAATAAGGGTCACATCCTCTGTGTCTGCTCCCTGTAATTTAAAAAGAGAGAGAAAAAAAAGCTGAGAAAACTCTCTGTGAAATGTTTCAAAAAGCTCCTTTTATCCTCTGGCTCTGAGTCACATGTCAATTGTTTTACTTTTTTATTTAACTTATCAAGAACTCGAGCTTAACTCTCAATTATTTTACATGTGTGTATAATATATAATAAACAGAGTAATTTTTAATTAATTTAGTTCAGATGTAAACTCCCAAATGAGAGCTTTGCATGGGTTAAGTGGTGTTTTTTATTTTTTTCAGCATACTGACCCAATGACCACTGAGGATGAGCACCAGCTCCCCACAGCCCTGAACACAAACAAGTGGGTATAGATAATGACTGATTGACTGACATAAAAAACATAAAGGCACTGATGAAGTAGCAACCCGGAGTTGGATATCGTGATATGATGATGTCTTTAGCATATGATTATACAGCTAAATGCCTTAAGCTGAAGTAAGTAGTTTCTGGTTTGCTCAGTGTGGTGCTAGCTAACTCTGCTCCAAACCACATGGACCAGTGAGTGTCATCAACCCCCTACTGCACATCATCAGCAAGACAAGAAATCTATCTGTCAAAAAGAGTTTTCAGGGTCCAGCAGACAGTGGTGCTGAACCCCGAGCTAGCTTCTGGCGATGACAGCCATTGCTCATCATCCACATTCAGCCTTTCAATACTGCATAATGCTGCATGATGTCTGGGTGGGATCACCGCAGGTTGCTCAATCTCCTAACACAAACAAGCATGAATACAGAACACAGTAAGAACCATGTACATACAAACATGCATTAATGTGGATGACAAGTAAACAGTTATGTATGGTGTCCACCAGGGACTCGTTCACTAAAACAGACACAATGTCATCACATTCATTACACACTGAGTCACAGTTAAAGAGGGCAAACAATTAGCTTGGACAAGCACAACATTTACTGTGGTTTGAATGTAATTATATTTGCACATAATCAACTTTGGGAAGCGCAAATACACACAAACAACATGCAAATCACATAAGCCTTTCTTCATATTACTTGTGTCTGATTCACACACAAAGTATTCAGACACAAATAACACATAATTACTTGGGGAGTAGACACTATATCATCTCAGCTGTGTATGTTCACATATACACATAAACTAAACTCCAGTGAATACTTATGCAGCAGTATAATCTATCTCTCCTTCCTAAGAGTGTTAAATCACTGCCTCCATGGCCTTTCTTGCACATTGGCTCGTTTTTAATAATTTGAAGATCCTGAACAACTGCAGCATCATTTTGTGCAAATACTATTAACTGGCTTAGTATAAAGAAGATTTGGTAAATTTCTAATTTTAATTCTGTGTTATGTTTGCTCATTCATCATGACAACTGACAACGAACACGATAACCTTTTCAGGCAAGTGTGCTTACCCAGTGTAAGCAATTACAGGAGAATAAGAGGGGCCAGGGCAAGCTTTGTTTTAAAGGTTAACACACTTTACATCGAAGCACATCGAGTGCTTGAGAGATTTCTGCTGTCAACTAAATGAACATCCAGTTACACAAGCTCTGATGAAGAAAACACACATGAAGGAACAAATGGACATGCAAGCAATACAAAAATCCTACAAAGACACACATGAGAAAAATACATACGCACACCAATATCCACCCACCCACATTCACACACAAGCAGGCAACCACGAATGGCCATGTTTGTTGCCCACTATAAATGCCAATTTCACTGGAACATCAGACATTTATTTTTACTTTTAGCAATATTATTTGTTGTGCCAATGTCTCTCCTCATTAATTCATCTTTTGCCTCCCATCAATGTCACTTCGATACAAGCCAATTAGTTACACTAGCACTAATTAAAGCCCCAGCAATTCTGCAGCGGTCAATAATCAGAACAAAGACTAGGGGAGTGGCACGGTGGTGACATATTAGTCATACATTGGAGCTGACTCTGTCACCACATTAGCTTCAAGCTTAAAATAAAAAAAATAAAAAACAGAAATTATGGGAGTTTGTTTTATTTGGTTGTAATGTCCATTGAATATGTTCCATTCAGTGCATGCAAAACAAGCTTTGCCAGAAGGGATATGACCAGCACTCAGTAAAACACAGTGTTCTGTGATGCTGCCACATTTTCCTGAAGAAAATAAAGCTCCCATTTGTGAGCCATTTAGAGTAGCTGCTTCCCGAAGATAGAGGTTAAATTCTACTTTATTGAAACAGGCCTGACTGATTATACGGCTGGCTGAGGCTCCCATTTTGTCTAATCACGCTGCCCAGAAGCAACAATCCTCATTGAACTACAACATGTATGATTTATTTTAATGCCGAGGTAGTTTTACAGCACCTGGCCTCCATCAGAGTACAGAGAACAGAGTTCACAAGACTGTGAAAAAAACATCACAGCACATCATATAAGCTGTGACTGTTAAATAAAGTAGGAACATTTTTCCTGCAAAGTAATTTTATTTTTCTTCTACGTTTTTTTTTTTTTTTTTGGTTTTGCAATAATTGACCAAATTCTGCAACTTTTTTGAACAAAGAGTAGAAAAATATGTATATTTTAAATCTGAATACAAAACAAAATAGGAAAGTAATCAATCTTAATCGTAAAATTTATATCTAAATATGTGTTTAATCATAGTGACAATAAAAAATTGCTATATCGATGTATGGATAATAATCTCATTAGGTGAACAAATTTAGTTTAATCCCTAAATGTTTGAGTAATTAAATTTTATGTTAATAATTCCTGTCTTAACAAAGTCTGATTAAATGCTCTACTTCTATTGTACTTCTAGGTGTGTCTGGCATTTTTTGTATATTAACTTTAGATTAATTGGGCTCATTCAGATTTTAGCTCTGTTGAACTTTAACCTCAGAATAACTTTTGTTTATCACCTGGCAAAGTGAAGAAAAAAGTTATGTATGCAGAAGAAGGACAACTAGATCCACAAAACAAACTGACCTTTAGCTGAAACGTATTTAGAACATTTCATTATTAACACCTTTATTACCCTCGTTCTTTGCCTGAAGACTTTGCATAAAGATTCTTTTGTACCTTTGATCAAGATACGGCACAAACAGGAAACGTATAACGGCACTTTCTCTCAGTAAGTAACAGAAACATTTTCAACTGAAATCATTATCTGACATAATCCAGCAGGTGAGAAAATATGAATTTCATTCAATCTGTGTGAATTAGAAACTGATGGGAGTAATGGCTGTAGATTGTTTTACATATTATGTATCCAGTTACCAAAGGTTTACATTTTCCCAGGGAGTGCTTCTTTTACTCAAAACACATGTGAAAATATAAACAGGTTCCTCAGCAGCTGCTGGGATGCACTTAGTGATCTCATGACATATCAGTGCATTCTATTTGTACTCAGGAGTCGAAATATCTTAATTCCAAGAAGAAAAAAAATCAACTGGAAAACCTCCCAAAGTCAGAATTCTGACAACGAGCGCCAACCTCACAATCTAAAATGGCTACCTCACGCATGCAAAGTTGTGATAATTGCAATTTAATTTTCATTTCATCTGTTTGTATCTCAGGGATTTTGTCACACACAGAGTTCCATCAAACCACTATTAGTGAACATGTTGGAGGCGTGGTTACTGAACACGACAACTAGCAAATCCCACTGGTTCTCCAACTCGAACCAAAACTTGATTAATTTAAGTCTGACATCATTTCATGCTCCAAATCCCAACATTCATGGTAAATGGGATGCAGCATACAATCAGCTTAGACCTAAAGTAAATAAATTGATGACTGACAACATCCAATAAATCTTTACATTCTTGCCAATAAATTAATTATGTCTTATTTTCTGATATAATTATCTCAGGTCTTCTTTTGTTCAGACAAACATAAAGATTTTTCTTTACCTTGACATGTTTCAACTGTCATCTGCAGTCTTCCTCAGAAGTGTCATTGGCTGTTGATGAGATGTGTCTTTATCTTCTGATTTTTGTTTGTGGGTTTATTTCTTTTCTCTTTACTTAGCGTTTTCCTTTTTCTATCATCCCTATTTTGCATACTGGCAATGTGTGAGTGCTTGTTTTATGTGTTCTTCTTCCTCCTGTCTCTCCGTCTCTTTCGGTGATGACGTTGGCTCATTCGAATAATGTTGTTAATACTGACAGTTTGTGTATTGTTGGGTGTTAAGTTGTCCAGAGTTGACACTGATCTGTGTGAGTAGGTCTTCTATGGCTGATGATTTTAATGTTTCCATCCTCTTTGTGGTTGATATTCCTACCCAAAAAATGCTTTGGTCCTGTCTGTTGCTTCTTGATATGCAAATTTGATGTTTTCAGTGGTGTTCACTGTCTTTTAACATGCATCGTGGTAAAGCAAAGGTTTCATTATTTTGGGAGTGAAACTGGAAGTGAGACCTGTTTTTTTTTTTTTTTTGAATTAAAAAAATCATCCATGAAATCTTGTTCCAGCTGCAACTTTTGTATCTTCATCCCTCCCGGCTATCACATTTTTTTTTCTTTTGGGCAATCTCACTGTTCTTCTTGAATTTTTTTTATAACTATTATTTACAGTCTGCTGTTAGTGATTAATTAATTAATTAATTAGGGATGCAACGATACCACGTCTTTCAAACCGATATGATATTTATACTTGGATCTAAGTACTTGTCAATACCAAGAACCAATGTCAATACATCTACCACAAAAACAAATGCAATGAATTGGAAGACAGGTTTATTGTCTTCTCTGCTTGTTACAACCAATGATGGTGAAGTAGATAAAAAATGACATTTAAAAAAAATAACCAGAAAACCAAAATTTCAAGTGAAAAATATTATTTTTCTGTGAAATTATTGCAGAGTTTTCACATTTTAAGTATTGGTTACTAACCGATACGAGTACATTAAATGGTATTGGTATTGGGGGGGAGTAAATTAAAACATTAAAAAACAAAGCTAAACAGATTAGTTGTGCTCAAATTAATCAGAATTCCTATGAAGAATGCAATATTGTTATTTTAAAGGAGTAAGCAAGTGGTTCAACTCCCCGGGGGAGGGAGGGAGGGTTGTGTTCGTTTAAAGCGCTGCAGAACAGATGAATCACCTTTTTTTATTCTCTTTTTTTTTCAACCTTTCATAAGTAAATGCTGGTCAGATGTGGGACAGGTCACTTGAGCCTCTTTATTACACAACATGATGACAGCCAGTGCTTAATTTGTAAATCAAAAGTTACCGGAACGCAAATAGCGCTATGAGACCAGAATTCACTGAGGCCAAACTGATACCAGAACGCACACACATACACAACCGTCGGACCAGACCAAGCGCTGTGCGCCGGCACACAGCGGGTGTAAATTGTCAAGCAGGGCTAGAGAAAGTGATGATAAGCCCAGAAGAAGTAAGTTATACTGCCTTTTTGGCATTTTGATGCTGCTGTTATTTATCCCAACTGGCGCCGTTAACGGATCCTAGCAAACAGTTACCGGAACACACCCTTTCAAAATAAGACAGTTCCCGGATCTTGTTCCGGCAGGATCCGGTTCAAATTAAGCCCTGATGACAGCTGATTCTTAAAGGCTCAGTTAACCCAAATAACAACAGTGGTGGAAACTAGTGAGATGATTTCATCTTCTTCCTGGTTAGCAGTCTGTTTAAATAACATATGTGCTTTATGTTGATGAAAGCTTTACCAGTTGTTTAAAATAAGGGGGGGACTTTGTTTGGACTTGTGTGAAAAATTCCTCCCACTGATGATCTGCATTTGATCTGTTTAGGTTTGATTATTTTTGGTTTTCAAAATTTAATCTATTTTTATTATTATTATAGATAGTTAGAATGATATGCTTTAAATTACAACAAACTGATCTTGAGCAGGTGATTTAAAACAAGCTGTTTAGGAAACTACATTAAATATTTATTTTTTATTTTAAAGACTAATAGAGGAAGACTGAGTGAATGCTACTATACAAACAAGATAGCCTACTTGCATAAATCAACTGTTATGTATGTGACTGTAGACAGAAACGCATATATAGCCAAACCTTCTGAGTACAGCAACATTGTGGTATTTAGATCTGTTAGGTCTGTAAAAACAGATTAAGCAGCTTCATATAGACTCAAAAATACAGGATTCAGCCTGGAAATACAGGTTTCACAGATCTGAGCCACTGCAGCAGTGACTATTATACACCATTAATTTTCTTCCTCAATGAGAGAAACAAAAAGCCCTTTTGTGTCTCCAAGTCGCAACATCCTTGTTTGCAGTATGTGTTTTACACATATTTTTTCAAAGCCTGGTCAAACTCTTTTTACATAAAACTAGTCAAAGATGTCGGTGTGCTCGCTAGAGCAATAAATTATGAAGTGGTTCGAAGATTAAACACTATTAAAGTTTTATAGTCTCGTGTACAGAGTGAAAATCCACATGGTGAGGTATGTCTCCTCTTTTTAAGTCCTTTTCAGTGTTTAGTCTTTAAGAACATAAAGTATAAGGAGCCAAAAAGCGCAGACAGTTTGACACGATGAAGTGAGAGTAAAGCTTCCTATATTGATCTGGATCAATGAGAACTACACAGCTTTGCCTCTTGGCAAGTATGGGAAAGGATTTTCTAAACTTGAATGTGTGGAAATGAAAACAATATGAACTACTGACCTCTGTTCAACAACACTGATTTTAAAATCCCACAAAAGGTAAAGGTGGTGTGGAAGAGCTCCAATCGACAACAACATTCACCCTTAATCTGAGTAAGACGTCCACCTGCCTGGATCACCTTGTGAGGGCCCCTGTCTGTCACTGAAACATTTTAGACAGCCATTAAGAATCAAAAAAGTATCTGGTGAAGATAAGATCTGAGAAAAAAGGTGGGCTAAATGGAGAAAGTGATTGATGGAGACATGGATCCAAAGCAGCTGAGAAAGGTGGATGTAATGGAGTGGAGAAGAAGAAGGGGAAGGCTAAATGAATAATGAGGATGAGGAGGACTGATGGGACGTGCAATGCTGCGTACCTCCTCAAGCTCATGCTGCTGCTGACAGGGCTGCAGTCGGCTGACGGAAATAAGAACCCCGGTAAGTTTCCCCTCCATCACCGCCTCTTCTGACCGCCTCCTCTTCCTCCACGTTTCTTTAATTGCATTGACACCTTCGATGTGTTATGTCCCTCCTGGTCCTCATCCCCACAAGCTCGAGTTATCTGCAGGTTTTAGGTTCTATTCCTGGTGCGGCTCTTCCTTTTTCTACCTTCCCTGTCCGTTATATAACTCACTACTTCAAATACATATATTTTTTGCTCTACCTCCCTGTTTCACCAGTGTTTCGGATTTTATCCAAGTTTATTCCCCTCTACAGAGAAGGTTTGTTTCGTGGAAAACTGAGAAAATAGCAAACACCTTCTCACTTTCATCCAACGCAGATCCGCTGGAAGGATGAGAGAGCAGCGGGGAGAAGCAGCAGGAGTGCGGCTGGTACTTCGCAGGTTGAAGGGCTGCAGAAGCGCAGAAAAACGCGATGGAGAAAAACAGAATTACAAAAATATTAGCTCCCACCTATGTTTCCAATCACTGGCGAAACATGGACCCTCCTAGAGAACAAAAGCAATAACTCATATCTACCTTCACCTCCAGGCTTTGTCTTGCCAGTGCGCCCTTTTCAGTCCCATCCTCTCCCGCAGGTTCCCGCTCCTGTCTCGGACCGATTCCGACCCCTGTCAGATTTCTGAGCCGGGCAAAGCAGCAGCTGGCCGGTGAAAGCTGTCTGTCAGCCACCGCTCCACTGACGGAGCTCGACCACGTCACTGGATTCTTAGCGGAGCATCTCACGTGACCCAGTTACTCGCTCATGATGCGTTCAATGTTTCTAAGGAAGACAGCATGTCTATGGAACTAACACAGAACTACATCCTGACTCAAGGCATGTTTAAAATATAAAGAGCTGTGACACACTGTTACAAAATGTTGACCTGATCATGTTATCCCATTCGGCTGATTGTGTAGATACATTTTTTTCTAATTGGCATTTAATAACTTGCTTCAAATCTCGGATATAATGTGAGTTGAACTAGTTATTTTTGTTAAGTACATTTGAATTACGTTTTTGTTTTATTATTTATTAACTGACACTATATAAATAAAACTGAACTGAAGTGAAGTTAATTTCTGGTCTGGACATTTCTGGTCACAGAAACACAGCCAACTGTTGAGGAGCAAGGTATGACCATTGCTCGTGTATCATCTTGAAATAAAATAAAAACACAAGGCAGAAAATAAGAGTGCAAAAGTAAGATAGTAATAAGAAACATGAAACAAAGCATTACATTTGAGCTAAAAGCTCAAAAGGTAGTTTTCCAAACTATAATAAGAAGATTTTTTCAATTGTATTTTATAACCTTTTTAGAAAGTTGGTAGGGCTGCTGTTAAATTTGCAACAGCAACTTGAGGCATTCTTGAAAAAACAAGGTGATTTTTTTTCTATATGCTGGCTGTAACATTATTTTGTTATTTTTAGGGTTGCCTAGTCTGCCTATGACCAGCTGTTGTAAAATGACCATACTTATGGCAGAGGAAGGTTTCAAGGAAACAGAATGTGCAACTTGCATCAAATTTAAATGTTGCATTGTCATGCCCATACAGCACGCGGATGAAAACACACATCTAAACTAGCCTACTTCTTTGTATTTTACCGTATTCTTCCACTTATCCCAACGTGCACAAAATTCAGGCCCTTATGCTTTGCTACACCTCTGCTATTACTTCAGCATCTACATCACTCAAAATAAGTCTATAATCTGCAAATCTGATAGTTTGCAGTGGTTTGAAAAACACATAAAAGAAGTTATTCAACCGAAGAGACGTCTGTGACGGGGCCTCTTCTTGCATGTTGTGTAAGAGAAATGCAGAGAACTGCAAGATTTTGCTGTGCAAAAACCAGCATGAACTATTTTTTTGAGTGTTTTTTCCTGTTTAGTCATTCTCCTATGACATGTTTCTCCCTCCCCTTTCTCTACGTGTGTCTGTAGGTCAGATTGAGCAGTCTTGGCTGCCTGTGGGGGCCACGATCACTGACTTTTTCAAATGTGTATGCGATTCTGGTAAATTTTTTCTACTAAGGAAAACATGAAATCAGTTTAAAAGAATAAAGAAGTGCTATAAATCAGTCTAACTACAAAAAATGTGATTTTGCATGTGAGTGTTAGATGAAAATGGTTGTTTGGGTGCTTAAGGCCACTTCCTGTGGCATGAACTGCACTTTTGCTTTTCAAAGCAATGAAATTCATTCTTTTTTTCTGTTTTCCTACTTTTCCCACATGCACTTGAATGCATCTTCCAACTCTCCTGCCTCTTCTTCGAAGCCACCCCCCTTATCCCCCTCTGTGTGGGCGGAAAAAAGGGGGATTTAACTCTGTAAGAGCATGGTGGCCAGTTGTTGTCTGGTAACAGCTGGATTTGCAAGCATTGTGTTCTTTGCAATCGTTCTCCTGGGGCAGCACGTTTTTTCAACAATTCAAAAAATAGTGTTTAAAATATGTTCATATTTTGCCTCTCATTCCCATATTAGCAATGCTTCATTGTTCACACATGATTACCAACTATATTTAGAATGCTTCCATATCTAGAAAGGGGAAAAAAAGGTTTTTTATAACCTCTGAAAACAATGATTTCCTTATCCACTTCATTATGATGATTAAAAACTACCTGGCTCATTAATGTCTTAAAGACAATGCAAGCCCTTCATCAGCCTTCAGTTATGTTTACTCTCATGCTCCTCAAGAGACGGGTACGTTTCTTGATAAGGGATGAAAGCAGCTTGTCTCTTTCTGTCTTTCAGTAGAAGTGGAGCAGATGGAATTATGGCTCATGCAAAAGCAGCTCATCACCACAGGGACAGTAAGCCGGTGGGAAAGTGGTCTCTCGCAGCATTGTAAATATTGTAAGGTAGCACCGCAGCACAGGTGACTGAATAATTAATAGGAGCCGTGTCTTTGACAGAAATACTTTGGAGGCCATTAGCTCTGCTACCTGGCCTCTGAGAGTATATTTGTCAGAAGAAAGCAATGCTGTGGAGGTGATTGATTTCCTGTGGCTGCCAGGTTAGAGGCAGCATACCTTTTTACATTAATATCGTGTGGCATCTATTAGATAGGTGACTGCCTCAACTTGTCTAGCCCTGGGTGCCAGGGCAAAGCCAAGCACATCAAAATTTAAATTGTCATCATTAATTGCTGGTGCACTGGGAGTATCTTAGAGCGCCAAGTCTGCCTCTCCTGCTGTAATTTAGAGAATGCGAGTCTGCTGCACTCAGATAAACACACTCACAGCTGCCCTTGTCTTTTTTTACTGCAGGTCTTGATGAGATTGTATCCCTAAATTTAAAGATTGAAGTCAGTGAAACCACGTGGTCTTTAGAACAAAGTAAAGAAGCTTTCACAAGGTATAACTGCCAAGAAAATGTAGACAGAGATTCTGTTCCCATTTATTTTGTTTTACACACACAGTATTTCTAAAAATAAAAGTGATGTAGTGCATATAGGTTTAGTTCAACTGTCAGGTTCTCAGCTGTTGGTATATGGTGTTTGTTTGTGGTTGGACTAACCTCTCATTGCAGGGCGTGGCAGCAGCTGATCAGTGGTTCCAGGTGCGGCTCGTTACCCAGCCCTCTGTGGCTGGGTATTTAAGCAGAGGAGGAACTGGAGACAGATGCCAGTTTATTACAACACTTACTGTGGTAACGTGTAGCCTGACTAGCTGAACGTCTGATTACAACCTCTGAAATTAGTGTACTTACCTGATCCTTTCCTCCCCATCTCCTAGTCCTGGTCCTGGTCCTGGTCCTGAGTGCCTCCTTTGCGCTGGCCTTCTGCCACGCTGTCCGGAGGGCTCCTGCTTCCGTTGTGGTCTGGCACGACCGTCTCCTTCTCCCTGGTCCTGGTCTGTCTCTGGTCCTCTCTGGATCTCCCGCACCTGTCCTGGTCAGAACAACAACCTTGCTGTCACCCCTGCCTCACCTGGACTCCTGGAAACAAAGCCTCTACTCTGGATTATCTGTACCACTATCATCCTCTGGAAAATCACCACCACCGCTGCTGGTTCTTCAGTCCTTCCTCCTCTCACTGCCTGCCTTCCCCGCACTTTAAGTTCTGTGAGCACATTCCCCACGCACCGCAACCAGCACCATATTCATCTGTGTATCAACCTGTCACTAACCTGTCTCTCCTCCGCTGTCAGATCACCTCTCCAGCCGTTCCAGTCCCGGATCTCCAGCCCTGTTGCACTCTTTATTTGCTGTCCACCTGCACTGTTAATATTAAACACTGTTACACTTACTACGAGGCTCCTGTGTGTTGGTCTGAAGTTCGGGTTTACATCAGAGTTCGAGACTAACCTCCATTCATGACATCAACATTTCCATACTAACATATTTTCATACGGACCTGAATACATACACATCTGAGTAGCTGAATCCAAAAAGAAATATCACATTGAAACTGCAGTTTTATCAGACAAATGACAGCTTAATCATTTTTCTTGAAACACTTTTATTATATTTTATTATTCTTTTTGAGGAACAGGCACTTTGGTTCTTGCAACTCTTTTAGCAGGAATTCAGTCCTAGATGTAAGCCAATTTTGCTTCTCCCAAAGAGTTCGGGGACAACATACTGTGGCAGCATATCAAACATAGTGGAGGATCTGGGTGAATATTTTGACTTTATGCAAAAAACTCTGGTAAATGAACAAACAGTATGACTATCTGCAATACTAGAGGCATATGACAAAGCTCTGAGCTTTACATAATTCTGTGTAAATGGTATATTTAATAGATATGTTAGTTTGTACTTGTAATGATCACGTTTGACATTTTCTTCTGTTTTTTCTAACCTGTTTAAATAAAAAATAAAACCCTCAGCCAGTTAAAGAAGAGTTTGAAAATGTTTACTAGATACATTTGGCTACATTAACAACAATATGAAACTGTTATATTCAAATAAAAAGTGGATTCTCCAAGAACTTCAATTCAGAAAATGCTTGATATGCAAATAAGAGGCAGTTTGGATCATGACATGCCTGTCAAAATGGATAGCCTTAATTCTTGCCGACAGGCTACAAAAAGAGCAGTGATTACTGTCAATACACTGAAATAGAAAAATGGGAGCCGACATGTATGAATGAATGACAGTATGCATTTCTTTTGTTATACTGGGCTGATAAGATAATTAAAGGCTGTATTTTAAATCCAGGTGTAACACTGTTTTAATTACATTTGGACATAAGCAACATGAAGTTAATAAAGAAACGCTTGAGTTATTGTTTTTATTGCTATTGGCTGAATTAAGTAGGGCTGTCTAATTATAACTGTCAGATATTATTGTGGTCAGGCAGTTGTGAATGTAGCCATGAGCAAACGCACAACATAAACAAAGAGCAGTGAAGGTGAAAGCAGCAAATCATGAATAGACAGTTACAACGGATGTAAAGCATTCCTTTTATGGTGTGGTGTGATTGTGAAGTGACCTTATAATGAACATTCATTACACTGAATTATTTGAAGAAAATCTGGAAGATGTAGATCTCTGTGAGATTAGAGTCCTATACCACTACAACACGGGTTGACCAAAAGAAGCCAATGTCTTGGACATGCTTTTGCATACAAGAAAATCGTGTTGTAGTAAAATTAACCAGTTATAACACTGATACTGAGGTTTTTTTTTTTTTCTTACAGAAAATAAATAATTATTTTGAAAGAAAATTATAAAAGGAACAGCAAGACTGTGAAACTGTTATTTGATATGAATACAAGGAACTTGATTATAGAAAACGTCTCTGTGTTATTTAATCTATAAAATCCTATTCCAGCTTTGATCAATGTTCTATGTTACCAATATAGTCTATTTTAAGACAAAGCACCATTCAATATTAAATGTCCCCTTAGTGCTCCTTAGTAGTAGTTCTTAAACTCTTCATATTAAATCCCACTACAGACAATCTAAAGCTCTTTAAGTACCACTTATTATGATAGATATTAAAAAAGTAGCACAGTTTAACAAGCTTTAATATATACCTGATATAAATTAACAAACTAACCAAATCCCCAATCCCTCCAAACCTTAACTTTTTCATCTCATCCTCCTTTATGGCAGAAATATAATGCTTCACAGACCAGTGGTAGCACAGAGGACTTGGCTTTCCACAACTTTTATGTTCTTTTGGTATTTCTCATGTTCCTTCTGCTTGATGCTACTGTCAGTTGGGATCTCAACACCAATCACTGCTGTTTTTTTCTGTTGTTTGTTGAGCACTATGTCTATTTGGTTAGATACCAAGTATTTGTCCTCTTGGATCTTGAAGTCCCAGAGCCTCATTTTCCTCCACCACTTGTGGTGAACCTCCTACTTTGACTGCAGGATCTCCAGCCTGTACTTGACACAGATGTTCCTGTGCTACACTGTTTCATGGGCATCTTGGGACCTGCTTGGAGTGTCAGACACTGGCTTTCATAATATTTTACCAAATTGGACAATGCACTTCAGTGTCTGGACACCATCTTTCTAAGATCTAAGAGTAAAAGTCTCAGTCCCTTTTGTACACACAAGCACATGTCTGTTTGTGGGTGTGTATATGAATGTGTGTGCAGTGTGTGTTGAAACTGAATCAATGTTTGTGTGTTCTTGTCAGGGATTTTATTTTTTATTTTTTTGAGGACACACATGTGGCTGTCAGTTTTATCTTACTTGTATTTTGTAAGTGAGCGTGTGTGTGTGGAAAACAGTGTTCACTGTGGGTGTGTTGGCCATGGGATGGGTAAAACGCAGAGGTCAGCTATCACTTTGAAACATGCTGGTCCTTATCTCTGTCACAAGGTCTAATAGAGTAATGAATCAACATAAAGCCTGGGACTCTCCTGAATGGACCGCTGCTTCCTCCAGCAACACTTGTGCTTTACTTCAAATACACTTACTGCCTCTGTAAGCATCTTTTGCCCTCCTCCGTTGTTTATGGGCGGTTTTCGGAAGTGCCTGAATTGTGACCACTGTCTGAAGTGTATTCACACATGAGTGGCTCTGCCACCTCATCCAATAGTCAACTGCTAAGAAAAACCACAGCCTTTAATAAATGGGTTGGTCTTTCCAAAGGAAAGGAAAGAGGAGACACAAGCAGAAGCAGCATACCTTTGATAACCTTATGATCTCCTCTTATGACCACAGCCAAATCACTGCTTACACTATCATCATTACAAGCTTTGTGAGCTGTTCGGGGTAGAGGTATAACTCACAGCAAGAGGAGACAAGCAGGAAAAAAGCTTTTTTAAAAAAAGAGCTTGCAGCTATCTGCAAAGGAAATATGAAGTATAGCCGGAGCATTCAACTGGCAGAAAGAAAATGACTTTTGTGAAATGTATTAGGTGTTCAAATCCTCCCAATAGCTGATATTTAGCAGGTACCGCAAAGAAAATGACATTGTTCTTTCAATGACAGTTTGAGTGAATATAGTCTCAAAATATCACTCATAAGCCAGTTTCTTATTATGGTCTGCTCAGTGAAGGTAACACCATTTAGTTTATATGCCATTCAGTTCATTTTCCCTGCTGTAACTGCAGCCTTTGATGTTCAAAAATAATGTAAAGCTTTGTACATAAAAACCAAGAATGATTGTGGTGGGTCTTCCAGTGCTGACTGTTTTCTGAAATGTGTGTTTCCCTGTTATTAAACCTTTTATATTACATGTTTTACCAGACATTACACCAGGTGACATAAAAACTGTTCTCTATATGTTGTATTTGAACATCATTTGGTCTAATTGATCCCAGACTCCTGGATTTTAATTGTTTCCTTCAAATACCATAATATAAATGGATGAGACAATAAATAAACCAGACTGGTGAGACTTGGTTTTAAAATAAAGTTTCTTGGACAACAAAAGAGACATAAAGCAAAACACACTATGGTGAGTTCTGAGTTCTTCTGTGGGGTAGAAAAAAAACCTTAGTCCAGCAATGAATTACAGTAACTCCTCCTTATGAAAAAACAGAAGACAATTAATCCTCCTCCTCCAGAAGAGCTTTCAGTCCCATCAAAACTCAGGTCCAGTCAGTAGCAAAAAGAAAGAATGAACTTATAACGTCCAGTGACTAACTAGACATGGAAAACCCCCGATTTCTAAAGTGAAAGTGAAAAATGACTCAAAACAGAGCCCAACACACAAGACAAATAAATAAATAAACAAATAATAAATAAATAACAGGTTGTGAGGAAACCTAAGACTGAGACAGACCAACCAGAAATATAAACTAAACACTACACTGTAAACTAACTCCTAACAGAAGATTAAACATCAAATCAAAAATGAACATCAGCACATGAGTACAAAAATAACTAAATCTAAGCAGTGACGGATCTGAGTCATGACAATTAGGTTAAAGTTAGATTAAATTTTACCCTGGTTTGTTTGGGCTGTAAAAGAGATTACATTTGGAAGGATTTTTTTTTCCTAACATTTATGTACTAAAGCTGCTTTAAGTTTCTCCAAAATGTGAAACAGTAAGTTCAGATATTCAGTCAGTCAAACATTTCTGTATCTGCTTGTTATTGTTCAGGGGAGCTGGTTTCTATCTCCAGCAGTCATTGAGCTAGAGGCGGCGTTACACCTGGACAGGTAGCCAGTCTATCACAGGGCCACATATAGATGAACATCATTCACACATATACCCCCAAGGACAATTTAGAGAAGTAACAACCTCTTGCATATTTTTTGATCTGGAGTCCCACACATGCACAGGGAGAACATGCAAACTCCATGCAAAAAGGTCCTGGTCTGGTTTCAAACCAAGGATTTTCTCGCTGTAAGGCAAAAGTGCTACCAACTGCACCACCGTGCAGCCCAGCTCAGATATTGTTTGGCAGTAATTTTCTCATCATAAACATGCAACAAACAGGGTTTAGCCCAGTTATCCCTAACCAGAAGTCCCTGTTGCACACACAAGACAAATTGGAACTAAAGATAACATGACTTTATATGTAATTCTATTATTAGTTGCATTGTTCACACTATTCTAGTCATCTTGTCATCTAGTCACTATACTAGTCATCAAGAGTATAAGGAATGGTAGGAGTAACAAGATAAGGAACGTATTCCAGATGTACATTTTACTATGCTAAACATATGGCTAGTGATTTTGAAACAAACATTCATGGAAATTCAAAGACGTACATGTTGTAAGATTACCCTGCTGGCTTTTCTTTGAAACTGCACTTCATTCACTTATTTTAACATAAGTCTGATTCTATACAAAAGCATCAGTCTGAAAAGTAAAAATATGTCAAATAAAGTTAAATTGAACATTTGTTGTTTTGGACGCTGTTTCTCCGAGTGACCTCATCTCTCAGTATCTTGGATATCAGACCAAAGAGGTTCAATAAATCTAATTACAAAACAGAATCAGGAAACACCATCTGCTTCTCTTGGCTCATCATTAAATGGCTTTTTATGGTATTTTATAGGAACTTTGTTTGTTGCACTTGTTCATATTTCATCCCTGCTCTTTTATCATTTCTTGTTGTCAGTGTGCTGAGCTGGTCCTTTAGTCTATATGATGATGTTTTTATGATACAGGATTGTAACTGAAAGTAAACCTCAGCACAAATTGGCCGTGTAACCCAGCTTCAAAGAGAATGCATTAATCAATTTCTATAGGCTTTGAAATTCATGTTTTCTGTTTGAGCTCTGCAGGCACTCATCGAGTTAGTTTTTTTTTAAATATATCAAAGTAAATTCTGGTCCTCAAAGAGAACATGTACTCTTCTCTAATCCCTCTCACATTGTCTTTTACTTTAATTCTCTTATTTTGTAGTTTAACTGAAAACTTTGGGTATTTCTTTATAGTTTTGTGAAACTCAGTATGCAGGTTCTGTATGTTTGTAGGATAAAAACACAATCCACCTTAAAAATGTTGCAACTTATTTCATGATAAAATGTCAAAGTCTGTCAGAAGTTTATTACTTGATTTGATGTGAATAATGTGTAACAGCCTGATCTTTGTGTTCTTTGTCATTGTGTTTGCTCAGATTATTGATCCAGACTGTGTTCTGATCTTGGATTGGCAGGATACGCCTGACATCTTCTTGGTATCTGTACACGCCCTCCTGTTGCATTGTTTTTGACCCAATCTGTAAAAACTTTAATAAAAAATGGAAAAAAAAGTTGTTACTCTTTTTAAAATCCTTTTAATCCTTGTCCTGGTCTTGTCCATGCAGACATAAACTAAGACTGAGTCTCAGTTAGTAAGTATAAAAAGAAAAAAAAGCAAACTCTATAAATCTATAATAAAATACTTTCCTTAAATTCAGTCTGACTTCTTGTTGCTCTTCTTTTCCTTTGTCCATGGTTCATACTGTGAACTGGGCATCAAGTATTTTAATCAGAAGGCATCACTGTTTGATAACTTCAAAATCAAATAAACTTGTTGCTTTTATGTCCAACCATTTATCTGGTTTTCATCTTTGCTCTGAATATGTGAATCATTTTCTTTGTAGTACTTGATAAGAGACGTTAACTGGCTTCATTCATGTATTCTTTATGAGAAACATTAAATGTTATGGGAGCTGTTAAAACAAACTTGTGCTAATATTTACCTCCTGGCTATAATGTGCCACAGCAGTCCAACCCAGCCCTCATCAAACCCAGCAATGTTTTTGAGACGAGGAACTGAAACTTGTATGTTTTGAGTCTGTAACTCAGAAGAAGCATGCAGTTTGGCATGAACATGCATTTGCTCCTCTCAGTGAAGCAGACACGTATAAATCCTTTTACACGCAGTCCTGCCAAACTACCCTGTAGGCAGGCTTTGCATTTCAAATGTACAATTAGTTACCCCTGTTTGGTTTGAATGCAACATTTCTGAAACATCAAGCCCAGGGGTAACGCAGGGAGAATGGCAGCATCAAACACATACATTGTACCTCCTTGTTGATCATTCTTCATCCCAGTTTATGTCTCACTCTTTTTTGTTTCTTTCATATCCGTCACACCTTTTCTTTAAAGATGCAATTTCATACAAATTTCAGGACTTTGTGGTTATTTCTTAAGTGTTAACCAGTAATATGAAACATTTTATATCTAAAAATCGTCAGGAAACACTGATTAACAGACCTTTCAATCTAACTGCATTAAAATTCGGGTGGTTCCAGCTCCTTCCGTCAGGCTGCTTCGGCAGCAGCTCGTTCATATTCATTATTCGAATTTTCTGGACTCTGATTGGCTAACAAACTAGCCTATGAGAACAAAGAATACTGTTTCCTGCACTCTGCGCATGGCAACATCAGACGTCGTGTCTTCCTGTTTGCTACATTATGCTACAGCTTTTAGCCAGCAGCATGCTAGGTGTGGTTTCAACTGCGGAAGCTTCTGAATACTAATGAACAAAGGAGTTGTGACGATACAGATTTTCAGACCCACTATGAAGGTAAGAACACCTGTGGAGCTAAAATATTCAACAGAAACCTCAGAAAAACGTTTTTAATGGAAGGGCCTCTTTAAATCTCTTTCTTGTATGTCTTCAAACTAAGATGTTATCCTTAGGTGTGTCTGCAGTTGTTTCTGTACAGAGGCGTCATTTACCACAGGATGTGTTCTGGCAGGCATATAAACATCTATCAGTTCAGTCAGGGTTGAGGGAGTACATGGGATAAATTGAAGTACTTCATCTAATCAGCGGGACCAGTGGCAAGCTGTAAAACCAGCTGTTGGCCAGTTGTGTGGGGGTAAAAATCTGCTCGTTCTACTTGCTTTCAGCACTGACCCCTAGCTTGCCCCGTTGCTGTGCCTAATCTACAAAGACATTAAATCTGGCTGAGCTGACTCACAACATGGCTGTTAGGGGATGCTTTTTAATTTCACTAAGTGTTCTGTTGGCAAATGAAGAGCTTTTTTTGTATCCCCTGTGAAGGATTAAAGTTAAGTTCAACACGCTAAACAGTTACATTAAAGCATTGCATTTTACACCATGTTTGTGATCTCTTTTTCAGTTGTGAGTTTCCTTTTTCATATCCTCCCACAAGGTCTGAAGGATTTTGGAACAGTTTATTAGCTGGAAAAGATACATGAAAGTTCCCAAAGGAATCATGTTTATTAACATGTTTTCTGCCAATAGGCAGAATTTTACATCAAGGCCAGAGGGGCTTGGTGAGGTCAGACTAAACCACCTACACAGCTCTGAAAAAATGCTGAATAGAGAACACAAATGTTTTGCTTTATGCCAGAGCTTAGCTGATGAGTAATGGGAATCATGGGAAGGGACTTAGGCTTTCTGTGGCATCATCTTTTGTCAACCAACGCTGAAATAACACAAACTGTGGAAAACAGCTTCTCATAATCTTATAATCTCATAAATTCTGAGAGCAGAAAAAAAATCTGCCAAATATCTGTTACAGAACAAAATGTAGCATATTTGTCTTTCGTTACAAAAATATTTAACACATTTGATGGTGCTTGAATCAGTGGAAAAGATAACCACGCAACAATAACTCAAACTCTCACAAAGCTGAGATATGAATCAATAAAGCAACTCCACGCATGTTCAGTCCTTTGACTTGTGCGTTTATCTGTTGTGAAGACTTCATACAATACAGTGTAGAAGTAGTTTATTGTCAGATGTTAAAAATTATTTTCTTATCATCAATAAACATTACCCACTGTCCATGAAAAAGAAAAAGTCTGATGAATTATCTGTTATTGCCATGCAATATAGTCTGTGTCCAAATTCAGGGTCTGCATTCTTCCAAGGTTGTATTTCAAGGATGTTACAGAACACCATTGCAACTAGACGTGTCCAAATTCCAAGGACTCTTCAAATACTTCCTCAAAATGTGTACTATTTTTCTCTGCATTTTAAGGATGGGTCTGGTGTATCCGTTCATGTTCTACCTATCCCACAATTCTTTTTGGCAGTTCGGCAGAGCGTTTAAACCAATGAGGGACAAAGCAAGAGGTAAAAAAAAACTAGCGGTACAAAAAGTACATTTTTACAGCGGTGGTCTAATTAGCCCTTTGGTTTTAGTGTTATGCACTGTACGTTTAAATCTCTAAAAACATTCCCGTTCTACCTCCTGTGTAAGTATGTCCTTACACATACAGGTAATTTCTTGTTAGTGAATTAGTTTTTTTCAATGTATTAGGGATGAAAAAGCAGAAAAACACCTTTATCAAGCTCCAGAGCAACACGTGGGGTATTTATAAATCCTATTCTCAGCCGGCCAGCAGTGAGGAAGAGGAAGACACAGATCAAGTGTTCTCATCAAGTTTTTTGTTTTGTTCTGTTATAAACTTCTTCAGAATAAACTGATTGAAAGAAATATTTCTCATAATTCATTGTGTTTTATTTATCTTATCTTTTATAGATAAACAAATTGTTTATTAACTAGAAAATGAACTTTATATAATTAGAGTTGTTTATTGACTTGTAGAAATTATTTATGCTACAAAAGGTAGGAGGGACTCTCAGCAGGATGCAGACCCTGAATTTGGACACAGCCATACAGTTCAAGAGTTCTTAATTATTTCAGACACTTCTGTGATCAGCTGTGGATGGTGTATCACATAATGAATAGTAATGGATGGTATTAACATTTTTTTATGTTTGTATCTGGTAAAGTAGCTGTATGTTTGGTTTGTTTGGATAAACAAACCAAATTCTAGTACCAGAAGGCGCTTCATCTAAAGCTTGTGTGGTTTTGTATTTGTTGAATTATATTCACAATTTGTTCTTTCCATAATAATAATAATGATGACTTAAGATAAGTAGAAACCTTTATTTTTCCTTTTTTTCTTTTAAATATCGTAATGAAGCTTGTGGCGTGTAATGGAAAATGTACTTATTACATATAATCATTAAATTCATTAACCTAATGCTACTGAATAGTGTGCATGCATCTTTGAGTCATTGGGGGAATTCCTTCAAACTTATTTTCACACTTACTCCCCCACTTCTTGTTTGATGTTAAAAATTATATTTGCATATTGATGCAGAATTACAAGAACTGGATGTTCAAGAACAGGAAATTAACTGTTTCCACAGAAAAGTACATTTCCTCTTGTGTCTTGCAAGTGTTGTTTACACGTCCATATACATGTTGTGGTTAGATTCAGAGAGCCTCACTAAATGTCTGCATGCAGTTGTCTGATGGTTTTGCTCTCTGCAGCATTAAACTCAGTTCATTATCAGTCACCGTGTTTGTACTTTTGATATTATCTTTTTCCACCACAGGTTCCGTTGTTTCTTACTTCACTTTCAACAGCACACACACTGTATAGTAGCAAAAGTAACTACTCATCCTTAACTGGATCATCTCCATGCCTTCTGCTCACATTTCCTCAAGGATACTTAATGTATTCATGGCCCCTTATCCCCATGGAAAAATACATCAAGAAGGAAATGAAGCCAACTGAAGGGTGAAAAAATCAAGCTGTATTTCTATTATTTCTTATCAACAAATGAAGAAGGGTAGAGGCAGTGAACAAATCCTAAACTGTTTCACTTTGAGCAGCAATGAAGCTCTTCAGCTCAGATTTCAGTGTGTCTGGCTGACTTAGCAGCTGATATTAAAAATTATTGAATCTTTCCAAAGACCTCCTCTGTGGGATTCTGAAATTTGATACAGCTGATGAAAGGCAGACTGACAAATATGGGGGTAGTGCTTCAAATATTTCAAGGCTCAGGGCTGAAATGAATCTGGTTTTATCAGGTCACTGAAGCATTTCTGTGGCAATCAAAGAAAACAGTCTTTCACTGAAATCACAGAAACAGAGAAGCTTTCAGAGCCTTGCCAAGAGAAAAAATGTTAATGCACAAAACCCATTCCTAGTGTACTGTCCTAAAAAGCTGAACTTAAGATATTGCATTGGTCTACAAGATACCATCCAGCATGTTCGCCTCAATAATTTAATTTAAAAAAGAGTGAGAGTGTTTAATTGGTGAAGGGTTAAAAAGAGGCCAGTCAGGAAAACTAGCACGTTATTTTCTAACGAACAAGATGTGATGAAAGGCAAATCCCTGTTTTCAAACACATACATCTTTTAATTGGAACTTTCTGAACTTGTTTGCATCTCATCTTTTTCATCTGTTCTTTCATTAAGGTGCTGGAAAGATCCCCCACAAGGTGTGCACTGTTGACACTAATCCTGTAATGACTTGTGTAATAATCCAAATAAAAACATGTTATTCTCTTTCCAGGGTAACCCACCAACATTTTAATTAGTTCCTACACAATTTATTTGCAGGAAAGAAACAAATGTATTTTAAAAAAAATTTAGCTTCAAAGAGTCTTCTTGAGAAGAGTTTTCAACACAGCACATGCCATTTTTTAATTTATTCAAACGCCACAGCTGATGGAGATGCATATAAAGCTGAATAATGACATCAAATGATTCATTTTCATCAACATAAGTGCAGACTCTTTTTAAAAGAGCTGAGGACATCGTGGAGCAGATACTTGTGATTCCTGTGATGCCGTATAGTTTAAAAAAACTGCAGTTGGTCATGGAAGAATGCTATCAAAGTAAAAATCTGCATTACAATAAAATAGGTTCTAATTCTAACGAGAGGCATTAATTAGTAATCACTTTAGTTTGTTCGAGTGGGAGAAGTTTTTGACTCTGCAGAAAACTTGATTTTCAACCTTTTGGAAGTCAAAGGAAAAGGGTTTTTCTGTTTAGGAAAAAAAAGTTATCCTTTGACTTATGAATTGATCACAGCCTTTTCAAATAAAAGACACTTTAATAATTTATTGGGCTGATTTTTGTTTGGGTTTATTGATTTTATCAGTTTGTCTTTCCCTTTTTAACTGTTTTCTGATATTTACAAAGAACTTGTTTGACCCATAAGTTGGAAGTTTGAATACATTTCTACAAATATAAACATTTTGTGTACTTAAAACAGTCAAACCCTTGACTACCACTCAGCCTGGCTTCAGTTTGCCTTAAAAAATAATCACATTTTTTTTTTGTGCCCCATAAAAGTGATTTTCTTTTTGTATACTGTATGTTTTTCATAAATTATATCATAGCCTTTTTAGGATAATAACAAAAACTTTGCAACAACAGAAATACTATTATTCATACCACCACATTAACTACTGTAACTCCAATGTTTTTTTGTTTTTTTTACTTTAGAAATAGACAAAGCATCATTTTCAGTTTTCAGTCAAGCAACAAGAAAATAAACACGCTTGTGATTATGTGCAGACAGATGTCTGCATAGATAAATTAATCTGAGCTCGTGATGGAGGATTTCACTGTGACGTGGGGGCAGGGTGATGAGGCTTTAGTCAGTGGGTACAAGCTGAGGTCGCTGCTGTTTGAGCTGCAGAGTCTCCCAGCTGTACCTCAACCCATTTGTTTCTGACAGATTGACACAGGGTTGTGTATGTGTGTTAAGCAGTGCCAGGGGGCTGAGTCGGGGGTGTTGATCAGTGAACTGAGGCTCCGTGACTCATCTCTGACTCCAACTGGCTCTGCCGAACAGATGACAGGGACTCTGCTCTAGAATCCACAGATAGATATTATCGAGGGTGAGCCCCTATCTAATCCCGACACTGTTTGGTTCATAGGCATGGTGGGTATTTACATACTTTACATAATTTTTAATGGAATTTCTGTCAAATGTTTTTCTATGTTCTTTGATATCTACTTCAATATGAAGCAAAATCTTCCTCATTTTTTAAATATCATGATTCTGAAGCAAAATTTATCCTAACATGTTTTTTTATCATACATAACAAATTGTTTTGTAATTGTCAAAGTTCAGTGCTGCACATTACTTCTAAGCAGCATGTCAAAAAACAATCTGTGTATACATGTTAAGTCATTATATTCTAGAAAGAATAGATCATTTATTTTTTGACACATACTGTATGTGATCCAGTTTTCATTTTAAAAATATATGTTTTTTGAAAGTTGTATTTTTAAATTTGGTGCAAATAAAGATCCCAAAAAATCCCAAAGCCCAGTTTTGCATCCTACCACTCTAACTTTCTCTCTATGAAAATATTATGACTCTGTAACAACACCATGCTAAAAATAATCAGTTGCCATATGTGAAGTAGGTAAATAGATCCTGGAGCACCTGCCCTTTTGGCTGTTGACGTTCAAACTGCTTTATTATCTAAACTTCATGCAAAAGCTCTCGTAACGAATAAAATCTTAGGACTGAAGTGTTTGGTGTTCTATGAGAGACAAAGTTGTTTTCTTCTTTGTCGATTTTTAATTCATTAGCATTCATTTTCATTTGCCCTTTACAAGCAACCCTTATGAGCTATTGACAACATAGCTGTGTCAAATGTCCATGTCCTCATGGACATTTGGGAGATTGTGTCTCAAATGTTTTCTGAGTAGCCCTGAGAGAGAGAGGGGCAGAGTGAAAAAAAAATTCAAGTGCTTCTTTAAATTCATAGAAATACTTTAAATATGCTTTAATTTACTGCAAAAGGGTAATTGTATTTTTAAAAGTAACACCATTCTCTATACAAATAACCTGCCACTGTGTGCATGACTCACACATCATTTACATTCTGCACCAGATGGAGAGGAGAGGGTATGTACTGTGATGATAATTGTTGGTACTGAGTGGGAACTCAGCTGTAACATGAATTTTAGAAGATTCTTTAAAATTAAATGTTTTTTGTTCAAGACCTGAGGAGGAGGAGGAGGATGAGGAGGAGGAGGAGGAGGAGTAGAGGTCAACCTTTATCTCAAACAGGTAAAGTCACCAAGACCAGCCCAAGGCATAAGCCCACTAATCAGCTGTTTAAGGTCTCCAGACCAGCAGAGGGCCATCTAGAGCTCCAGAGTGTCTTTACAAGGCAAATGATCAGATGTACAATTGTAATCACACAAGAAAAATCTACACAGTTTGAATTTCATATTGCAACTTAATTAATTTTGGTTACTTTTGTTTGATCTGGGTCATATGTTATGCACACTGCACATGTAATTGGTTCTCTCCTGTGGTATCTTAAACACATTCCTGAATTTAACTGCTTCTTTCTGACACTATGGTGGATGTATTGAAGCACTGCACGATGGACTTAACCGACACCAAATTAGTAAGTCAGAAAAATAACACTTTCTCCCCAGCTTTTAAAGCTGTTACTTTTGAAAGCATACAGGCATATTTCAACATTTTTTATTAGTTTGTTTTTATAAGTTAGTGACACTATGAAGCAGTTTGAATAACACATCCAGTACCAATATGTTTTGTTGGTACAGCGAGTAAACAGAGTCAATTTGGTAAATATAAATAGTTCTGTCCAGAGCATCTCAGACTTCCATATCTCTGTTCTGATTTACTAACAGGTCTGACTGATACTTTGATAGTAAAATATGATGACTTTCAAATCTGGAGGTGGAAAATACATTTCTAAAATTAAAATGTTTAAAAATCTTAAAAAAAAGATATTCATTTATTTAACATTTCAACACCAGACAAAAGTGACATGAGTAAATACAAAATACAAAATGAAAAACATTAAAACACATTTTGTGAGATTGTTTTCCATCTTTGTTTAGACAGTTTCAACTTCTGAGCTCTTCACGTTACAGAAGTATTAGCAACTAAAAATTAAAAACATCTTCAAGATTAATACAAGTGTTATTTATGTATAAATAATGTCTGTTTTACTAATTCATTGTTGGCTTCCACTGAACTAGACCAAGAATCAAGCCTGCACAATACAAAGGGATGTTAGACATGTTGTGATGGTGAGTGGTCAATCAGCTTAACTGACAAAAAAGGAGCCCAAATATAATTGTGTTTGGGTCCCCATACAACCTCAGGCTGGTTCTGTGTGTTGGGGATAACAAAAACATCAGTCTGAGTAAAAAGACACAGACTGAAGCTATTAGCTTTTCCAGCTGCCATTCTGAACCAGTGTCTGTGCAGAAATGTGTCAAAAACCCAAAAAGCAATAAAGCTTAATTTTCCTGACTGTTAAACACCCACAGGGTATGAAAAATGTGAACAAATTAAAAAAACCCTGACTTCTTCCTTACTCTCTCCAACGCTTTTTTATTAATTTCCACCATGTTTTATGAAGCTGTAATTTTTAAGGAGCAGTTGATTTGGCTATGACAATTTAGGGTAAACTTATCAAGACATCTCCCAGGGCCGACAGGACAAGTTTTATTACTGGTTAATAGAAAATCAGTGTGTTAAGGCACAAGTGATTTGTGGCTCAAGACACATTTGCTGAATGAGGCTTTATTTCTCAAAGCCCTTCTGATTTTTTTTAGGAGACACAGAATATTTAGAAAATGTTTATACTGTCCTTGTGTGAACTTATTGACGAGTGCATATTAAGGACAAGTGACTGTAGGTCCTACTGCACACTCCTGGTGAGAAGGGACATGCAGGTGACTTCATGAGTAAAATGTGCTGCTCCATTTACATGTCTGGTGGAAAGGAGGGGTAAGACTTTTGATGATTTGTAAATTAAAGATCTGGGTCATTTAAAACTGTTTTTAAATATTAATGCTCTCAAAAAAGCTTGTTTCAACAGTGTCTTGTGTGCAGATTTATCTCAGTCAATTTCAAAAGGATTCTGAAACTTCAAAATGTAAAAAAAAAAAACTATGAATTTATATTCAAGGTCTTGAAAACTTCTGTGTGGTGGAGTAAATTTTATTTATTTTTTTTTGCTTTTTTGATATCAGAATAAGAATCAAATTTATTTCCCAGTATCATTTGCACAATACAAGGAACTTGGTGGAGGTGCATAAACAAACCAAGCAAATCTTGTTTAATCATCAAAATGGATTAGGGACAATTCTGCTTTGACCTTATACCCTACTGAGTGCAAATGTTTTCTTTACTTCTCTGTTAATCAACTTGAAACACAAGAAGGTAAAAGTTTTGGATCAGGTTTGAAAACATTTTAACATTTGACATTATTAGCTTTCTTGCATATAAAGAAAATAAAACACTGGTCCAAAAGTGGCATTACAGAGGAATTTAGTCCTTAAAGATGTTTCATACAAAGACCTAACAGAGTGATGATTACTTTCTCTAAGTTTGAATTTTTATGTAAATTTTGATACAATGTCAACGTCTTTGCTCTGATTTTAGTGTCACAACATCAGAACACAGGAAGTGAGTTTTAAACTAATACCAAAGCAAATATCAATCTGTTTCTATTAAAACAAACTAAAAACATGCTCAATTTAAAAATAAGGGTTTTTGTTTGCCTGTAATCCTCCACTTTGTAAAGCATCATGAGACTCAGTTTACCACTTTTAGGCTCTTCTTCTTGACAAGCAGACAAACAAACTTCAACTGTCATTACTCATTCCCTTACCTGGCTCTTGTCTAGTCTGAGGAATAAGGGCTATAAACAGCTGCTGCTATTACAACAAGACCAACGGTCAAACAAACAGCTGCTGAAGTGATTTCTCTTAGCATGTTGTTTTGGTTCTGAGCTCTAAGTCTGCCAGAAAAAAGACATAAAATGACTCACAGTGTCAGTTAGTGATATCAAGCCAATGTCTGATTACAAGAGGAAATCATTGCAGTGCAGAGGAACCCTGCTGGAGGTCTTTTTTATTAACAGAATCAGACATACACATTGTTCTATAGATGAAAGAAGCACTTGTCTTCTGTTTTGGGGAAATATCTTCAAAGAAATCTGACAAATTGATGTCATTTACAAGATTGCTACACAGTTTCTGTTATTCTTCAGAATGTGTCCTGCATAAAGCAGAGCTGTGTAACCAGATGGTATAAGTCCCTTTCACTAACATAACCCTAAAGTTAGAGAAACAGAGATTTCCTCTCACCTTCTGCTCTTATACTCCTGAGAGGAAGATTGACTGTTCTGACAGGTGGTGCTTTTTTAGAGGATTTTGTCTCTCAATGAGCTGGAGACTGACAACCTTGTCAAGTAGTTGCACTCAGGTCCATGCTGAAGTTGTCACTCTTCCTCTCAAGAATAAAGACCACGTGTGGCCACTTCAGTTGAATGAAATCAGCTTCAGAGGCTGGTGACAGACAGGATCAAGCATGAGCTGAGGCTTTGTTCTCTCTAAGAGTCTACATATTTGCCTAATTTCTTTTAGATCCTACCTGCCATTGCATTAAAAGGACAATGTCAGCTCCGTGGAACAAGTAGGGCACTCAATTACTCTCTAAGGATTTCACCAAAGATTTATTGAAGTACGTCTATTTAAAATGGCGTCCCACAATGTAGGACAATGGGACAGTTCCATACTTCATCTCCACGTGAACTCTGCAGAAAGTGAACCATGAACAATAACTACCTCAGGGAGCCACTTTTAGTGACCCAGAGTAGGTCACAGGTGTTGTATAGTTTTGAAGACAAAGCTCTCACACTGAGAATTTGAATGAATGTTGAATGTTTCTGAGTCACCTATTGAACATGTTATTCATGAGCATTCTGCATACAGTCAGGGTTCTGCTAAAGTTAATCACTTGTTCTGATTTGATTACAGAAATATCATATACTATTAAAACCAAAAGGCCATAGATCATTCTGTTATTACTGAATTGCTTTCATTTGAGAGACCAGATTTATCTACATTTGCATTTTTTGTCTGTGTTTTATTGACAAAAGAGACTTTCAGTAATTTAAAAAACATAATTTTCTCAACTAGCTCAACATTTAGCTCAACATTTCTCCAACTCCAATTATTCATCACATTATGTCATGAGCACAAGATCTTAGACACAGTTACAGCTCTGATTATTTCCTGCATTTCTTTCTTTGGATATGAACATTCTGCTTGTCTTCAGAGTGACTCTTTGATGCATGATTTCAGATTCATGCTAGATTAGCTTGCTGGAGAACAATACTGACACACAAAATGTGAGGAGTTTGAAAGCTACTTTGTTTTTGACCTGCAAATGGAAATACACTGACAACCAAAAACCTTATGCATCATCTAAATCTATCTAAACAAAAATTAGAGTTGGTGAATCAAAATGCGAATAAACAATAAAATCACAATGATCGATCACGCCACATAGACACCAAGAAACACCACTAATGAGATGTGTTCAGTGCACATACTGACAGCATTTAGCTTGCTGTTTTTGCAATGTAATACACCACATGTAAGCAGTTAAGACCAAATAGAATCCAAATGGGAGGTTAGGCACAGTTTCATACCTGAAAATCAAAAGATAATGTTTCAGATTTGAGGAGTCTGCAGACAGCGTGATCGCTTGTATTGCCTTTTCCCCCCAATCATTGTAGTGAAAAGTAATAATCCCATGCTGATCCAGAACCGTTTTTCTCACATGAGCACAAAGGCATTTTCTTCTTTTATTTCTGAGGCTTTTCCCATCAGATGGGTAAACCTAATGCTCCTCGCATGCAGACATTTATTACCAGCTCATTTAGCTGTGTGAGGCATACAGGCTTCACAGATGCATCTGTCACTATCAAGTCCTCCATATGCAGCTTTCTGTCATCTTTGGGTGAGTTAGACTTTGAGGAAGACTGAGCTGAGGAGCCGCGGGGCTGACTGTTTTGGGCAGTAGTGGGTTAAATGCTCTTCAGTCTGACAAGCTGTGGGTCACAATAGGTGGGAAAAAAAGCATTGTATAATTTAGAGTCAAAAGTACTTTAATATGGCAATAATCATGTGTATAAATGTGATAGAAATCCAGTTATTGTTTGTTTTCATTCTTTGTTTCATTACTTCACTTTCACAAGAAAACGCTTGTAGCTTGTATATCAAACACATGATCCAAATTCAATTTAAAGTTCTGCTGAAGAAAAGTACAGAATGTTCTTATCATTCAGCTCAGACCATTTTAGCAACAAAAGACTGAAAATGAAATGGAAAGTCATGCCTACAGGATACAAGAGTTGGAGCAAAGAGTTAGAGTTGTTATTACTTTCTGAATTCTTAACATATTTTACTTTAACTGTTGATGAGAGATCTGATAGAAGCTTTTCTTGAAATGGGGGAAAATAGAGTTCACTCAGTCATTGAAGGGTGAACCACAGGGCAGCACCAGTTTTTTTTTAACCAACAAGAAGATTAAACTCCCCTCTGTCAATATAAAAGCCTCATCTGAAGGTTTTGGAACAATTGATGCTGCAGAATGTAAAATTTCATCATGACATTCTGGGAAAATAAGGTTACAACCTTCCAATTGTCTTCTCTCAGTTGTGAATATCTTATTATATGTCTGGCAAACACATCAAGTTTCAGTCTGCAGAGTGCCCAGGATTTTAAAGACTCTTGATCCAGGAAACCAAATTAAATATACAATAACATTTGAATACAAGCTGTTGGGAGCATCTTGTTCACTTCAAGCTCCATGATATTCAAGTTTTTACCTCTTCTTTTCCTCTAGTCTATTTAGAGAATGAAATAAAATTTCAATGTGTGACAATTTATAGCGTTTGAAAAGCAAAACAACCATTTCATACAGGCAACGTGAAGCTGTGGTTCTAGGCAAAGCAGTGTTTTAATCCAGCAAAAGACACACGCAACATCAGTTCTTACATGCAGAGTTGTATTTATTTTTTTATTATTTCGTTTTCTGTTTAGAAGTCTGAGATTGGGGAGTTTAAATACAAATAAATAAATCAGCACTAAGCAATATGGACAAAACATGCTTGGCTTGAACACTGATAAGAATATAATTACTCAAAACATTTATTTTATAATAATAGACAATGTTTTTTAACACATCTCTATTGCATAAATTGTTAAGGTCAATGGTGTACTGCTGCTTTCTTTGTCCTCATGTGGACTATATTAGTGTGAAACTAAATTTATCCAGTAACTTGATAACATTTTTTTTTTTTACTTGCTATTAAACTTCTTTAAACGAGCCCTATTTTAGTAGCTCCAAGAAGTTTAGAAGTGCATATGTGGCCTCCTGGTGAATGAACTGTGTGGAATGTATTATTTAGAGCAGAGATTCTGTTTCAGCAGAGAAGGATCACATGTAGGGCAGGATGACCAGTATGAAAAGACTCTGGTCATCTGCAAGCAGAAAGCCCCCTGCAAAAACATCTCCCTCTGGGAGAAAGCTGGCAGGCAACAGAATGAAAGCTCTATGTCCCAACTGTTACTGTACAGTATGTGTGATCACATTGTGTAATGGAGTGCAGCTGCTAACACCAGTTGTCATGGTCAAAATATTTCTTCTTATTTATGCAAATCGATGTGACAAAAATGTGCATTTTTTTTTCAAAACCTGTTGTGTTCTCTCACAGAAACTCAAATTACCAAATAGAAAATAAAACCTGTAGTATTTAACTCTGAATCAAGATATCCACGGAGAAGTATTCTTTTGTTACATGGGTTTTTTCATTAGATACTGAAAAAAAACTCTGTCAAATTGCCCCTCATGACAATGTTGGCATAAGTTAACAGTGGGCGTCTCCTTTCTGCAACTTTCTCAGTTACAGATTTTAAATGACTTGTATAAAAGGTAACAAGTGTTTAAGTGTTTTTGACTTAAAAGAACAACAGGGAGTCTCTGATAGGGCACCGGTCAATCACATGACCTTTTTCTGTTTGGGGTTTTGTTTCTGTTTCTGAAATAGGCTTCTGATTTGTGGAAACAAAATCTATAATTTCTTGGCTAATTTGAGACATTTCAAATATAAATGATGTTCTCTACTCACATATCAGTCAGTGTATTTGACCTTTCGACCAGGTAGAATGTATCCGCAAAAACATAAAATCACAAAGAATCAGAATTCTCAACAGAAGAAAGAAAACATTTAACCAGCTTCTACACAGAGCATTTACTTGATCAAATTTGACCCAAAAAATCTGATTTGAGCTTCTCCTGAAGAACTATTGATTAACACTTTACAATCAGTGTGTTTTGTCAACTTGTTTTGCTTTTTATGTCAAATCCCCACGTACATTTTGCACCAGATTGGAACTTTTTATAAAATGGCATTTAATAACTTAATGAAGCTGATTACTATTTGAACTCACCTAATTAAACTTGTTATTTATATACAGTACAGTGACTTGAAACAACTTAGTTATGAACTGGCACTATACACATAAAACTGAATGGATTGAGTCTGTCAGCAAAATCGGATCTTTAATCCACTCTTTAATGTCAACTATAAGCTATTTTATCTGGGATTATGTGTCACTGATATATTTATAGAATTGTGAGGTTGAATGGAGCATTTTAGAAGCTCATAATACAAACTGATCATTGAACTGATAAGGTACGAACCATTGCTTCCTGATTAACCTTACACAGAGGTCATAGTGTTTTATGTACTACAAACATGTGCAGCTCTTTGATGGTGATAAATGCATCAAGCAGATGAACTGACATCTAACTACAGTCTGGTTAATGAGTCTCTTCTCAAACACTTGCCAAACTAAATACATGTGTTATACAAAGAAGGGAAAAGGAGAGTTGTGCATATTTGGTCTAGCAAGCACTTTGAACAAGACTAGAAGTTGTGGGATTATTAATCACAAGTATTCTGTGAGTGAGCAGTTTTGTGTGGTGGTGTTGCACACTGCATATTTCATCCCTCTGGAAACAATTTATTGGCCCAGCTTCTTTTTGCAGAGCTGGGTTGGGGAGGAGGCTCTGAACACCCACGTTTTCAAGAATTACTCAATCACAGCAACTATTTATTGCATTGTAGACAAAGATTTGCTGAGAAATCAACTGTACAAAGAACTGATTATTAAGGGAACTGCAGGCCTATTGTAAGAGTGAGATGCATTTGTCTACATATTTGATTTGCTTGTGGATAATATTTCACTGTATGTGTTTACTTGGAAACAAGGAAGTTTTTTCATATGAAAAAATCTATACAGTAGAAGAGACTTCATCTTCATTCATAAGGGCTATAATGCCCATCTTGCAGCCCAAGTAAAATTTACAACCAAGTCAGCAATAGAATTTGACAGAATTGTCTTTACTTGAATGTTTATCAGATTCTCATAAATGTTTTAGGGGATTAAATATTCCCAACACAAATAAACGAAGCACTAAAATACATGAATTCATGTAATTGTGTAAGTTAAGAACCACTAAAGTTGGTGAAAACAAATGTCTAAATTATAAAAACTATTAAATAACAAGCCCTGGAAATGGGCAGTTTTTATTTGATGTGAACTTTCACACACTGGTCATGTGACCCACTAAACAGTTTAGTTTTGAGTGAGTTTATACCATTTTTCTGACTATAATCTTGTCTACAAAAGTTGCATGTTTAGTACCTTCAAATTTGTTTTAATTGGGGTATCTATTCAAATTTCAGTGATTGTTATACTGAGACATTTTCTGAGCACTTATAACAAGACAAATATTTCAATATTTTGGAAACTGTAGACAAAAAAATGACCGTAAAAAACATCCATACATGTTGCTTTTACAGATGTAAAATATAGTGACTCATAAAAACTATTAAAATGTCTGCAAATATTTGAAAATAAAAGTTTTATTGAAAGGGTCTGGGTCAATTACAAGTCACTGCACTTCAAAAAATATTAAAGTTGCAAGAAAACATAAATTGAAAAGGAAATATCTACAGAAAAAGTTGTATCCCTTCACTGACATGGAAAACGGTCAGTGGTTAATGCTGAATAAATTGCGGATCACTGACTCTGTTCTCGGTTGACTGGTCTTTCCATGTAAAGTAGGACTTGAGCAAGACAGACGCTTCCAGGTGGAAGCTGACCACACAGCAGCTGTTTGTTTCTGGAGTACTGTCTTCTAATACCTCCACCTGAGTCAGTCTCTGCTCCCACTGCACGGCACCCCACCAACATGGTTCACTCACCTGATCATCTCACGGTGGACTGCAAATCCTGGATGATTCAAAATTATATGACGTAAACCCTTTTCACTGAACTTTATTATGCTGATGCTAATATTTACCTTCGATTTCATTACTGGAGCCATCAATATAAAACTACAAATGTAAAATTTGGTCAGGATTCATTTAAAAAAACATGGTTTTGGTAGAAATATGATCAGTTTCTACAAGTGTAAACTCTGGATTTTGTTGAATAAAGTGAAAGAAATCCAACCAATCAGCACAATGAGCATCACAGGTATTAATTGAACGACTGCCTCATGGACTACAACATTGTTTGCTCCTTTACGGCCTTGTAAGTCTGCTTTTTTTCCATGTCATAGATCACCCATGCAAATTTTCACAGTTTGGGATTTTGGACTTTGTTTTAGCGAAGAGGATTTTCATTTTTTGGACTTGGATTTAACTTTGACTAACCCTGTTCTGCTGTGCACTCAGATGATTTGTTTTGCCATTGTCTTTTGTTCTGCCACTGAGTGAAAATAAGCTCTTTATTTTAAATCACCATCTGTGATTCCTGCCTGCTCCATTTTGTGTCGAGCCAAAACACAAATCGTTACACAGACTGCAAATTTCAAAAACATCTGTTGCAAAAATGAAACTACAATTTGATGAAGCTCAAACCATAAAATACTGTACCTCCAAGGCAGAAATATTAAGACAGTGTTAAAGTCATATTGTGTGGATGATTAGGCTTGATAATTCTTGTAGCTAGCTTGTTAAAAGAAATGGTGTCAGTTTTGGCATTATCTTAAATCAGCAATTACTAAAATAGTTTACAAGTCAATATTTGTCCAATTACACGACCCAGTATATGTCTTCTTTCTTTTTATCAGTAAGAACTGCAAAGCATATAGACATTTCTATGCCCCATAAAGCTGCCACGGTAGTATGACCACCAAAATAACTCCCTCGCCATGACAACTTCCAGAGTTCCCTTCATGAATATAGATGTCGTCAATAATCCAGATTTTTATTTTCTTCACTTATGTGATCTTTCTTGTCTTGTAGAGGTTGTGACTGACAGTGATGAGATCAGAGGCCAGATCAAGCCACTGTTTTGCACATCTTCCCAACTGTGTTTTTGGTTGCTATGATGGACATTAATAACGTGTTATTAGCCCCCCCTACTTGCCCCACTCTCTTCCCATCATCTTGTGATTCACCCTCTGTAGGCACTTACTAAAAATCCCTGTCCTGTCTGTGCTCAACACATCCACCAGCCTTTTCCTCTGTGAAGCCGTACGCCTGATGCTTCATGTCTCACTCCAGTCCATGTGAGACATTTTTTTCTCTGTCTCTCATGAGTTATTCGTGTGGCACTGAGATTTAACCCCTCTTTGTGGAGCCTCTTTCACCTCGCTCTCAAGCACAAATGAACAGCTGAACTCAAATCCTCCTTAAGATTCTGAATCCAGACTGCCACTTTTTCCCTTTATAACTGAATGAAACAAAGCCAAAAGTCTGCTTGCAGGAAAAGGTCAGCATCAGTTTAAATGCACAGCCTCAAAAACAGTGCAGTGCAGCATCACTGCCTGTTCTAAGATGAACTCTCTGTGCATATTTGTAAATTATTATATAAAGAAAAAAAATGAAAAAACAAAAAAGCAGCAAAAAATATTATATTCTTGGTTTCAAATTTATCCAATGGAAAAATACATTTTAAAAACTTGCCATTTTGTTCAGTCTCTGTAGGTGAGTCTGTTCAATTAAGAAATCTCTTCCTGCTAAAAGTGAAACAATTGTTTTTTTTTGTGGGTTTTTTTCCTTCCTAATTAAATTGGGAAATGTGCATGTAAGCAGTCTTATTTCTAACACTTACTGACTAATTAACTCAGACATTTTAGTTTGACTTCATAGGATTTTATTACAAAATTAAATCATTAATTCCATTCTTTAGCTTCTTATTATGTAAAAAGCCATTTTTGTTAGGAATATGAAACAGTAGGGTGAGCTACGAGTTAAACAACTTTACATTTGGCTTGGATATTTAATGCAAAAAATGAGATTAATGAGATTATTTTGGATTTTTTTTTACTAAAACACAAGTGGATGCTTTCAATACAACAGATTAACATTTTTTAAAGGTAAGAATAAAATTAATATTATTATCAAATTACCCTTATCTGTACAGCACAAACAGTACAACACAACTAAGTTAAAAGTCTTTTAGCAGAAAACAAAAAAAACAAACAGCAATTGACATATTTTTTTAAAGATTTCACAACAGAGATTTATTTTATTTATTAATTTCACAATTCCCATCCATGGCTGCAAGATGTTGATGTTGGTAACCCTGTTGCCTTGCAGTGAGAAGGTCCTGGGTTCAAACCAGTCAAAACCTTTCTGCATGGAGTTTGCATGTTCTCCCTGTGCATGTGTGGGTTTTCTCTATGGTTTCCTCCAACAGATTAAAAACATGCTATTTGGCAACTTTGGTGCAATAACGACCATAATGACTCTTTAGTTTGTCATGTTCAGTATGCACAAGGTGAATTTCAGAGATGTAGCCAAAGCAAATAAAACAGGTTATTTAACATGTTCTCATGAAAGCATGAATGTTTTGTTGAGTGGATTCATGAGGCTGTATTGTAATCATACAATAAATAAAAAAATAAATAAGTGTGAGAGAGTTAAAGGTAAAAATATGATACATTCTCCTAAAAGCAATATTTTTAACAACATAATGCCTTCACAGGGCATTTAGAGGGTTGTAGAATAATAATACAGTGTTTCCTTTAAAAATTATATTTGAGGTAAAAAATTAAAACAATATTGATTTTGATGAGCATGACATTGGCATTATGTTTACATCTACCAGTCAATAGCAGGCAGAGTAGCAGGTACCATTGCGGGTTGCCTAATACAATGAATAGTCCATAATAGGTCCATGTGCTCTTTGTTGAGTTGCCTCATCTTTGATCAAGATAACAATCACTTAAACAAAAGTACACATGTAGAAACATCTGATGTATTTTGTTTGTGCTAGCGGTTCAAGCAGTTTTAAAATTTCCACTTCCTCTTTTTGAAAAATCATGCCTCAACATGTCATTACACACGTATGTACCACTGGTTGATTCCTTCATCGAATGATGCTTCTCTTCAGTTGGCACATTAGGAAATCACCACTTGCACCATCTTATGAAAAAAAACTTGCACTCCCAGAATGTAGTTCTATTCCTGTTGACTCATAAAAATAATATAGAGGCTGTGCTGACATCAGCGGGATATAATTCTATTAGAGCACCCATTTGTTGCTGGGTTTCTCTGCAGCTTCGCTGGGTTGTCTAAACGACCCTTCATTTATTTTAGTGCCCTGCTGGGAAAGAGGGCAGCACCTGAGCACTTTGGATGATACTCCAGAACCCAAGTCATCAGAGCTCAAGTGACAAATCCAGTTGATGCATTCTCTCTCTCTCCTCCTCCTCCTCACTTTCTTTCGCCTTCATTCTGTTAATGCATAAAATGTTCTCTCACACTCTGGCTGCGAATGAAGCTTACTGTTGCTGTTTTCAGAATGAATTAGGATGTGTTTCAGTACTTTATGTGTCTCAGCTTTATTTTACAGAACCTGTGGATATTCAAACCAGGGTGTTTGAAAGAGATTATAAACCCAGTTATATGTTTTTTCTTTCATAATTTTTTGGTGTAGAGCCCGTAGTTAGTAAAAGTGCACCATGCCATTTTTAATATTTCATACTTAGATGCTTTGGCACTGATAAATTCCCATTTACATTATAGAAGCATGAAAATGCCACCTCGATGAAGCTTGTCAAATTGTGCCCAACCTCTAATTTGCATCATTGACTTTCACAGATTTTTTTTCAGGATTTATCACAATAAACCTTTTTCCTTTGTTACTGCCAGTCTCTAATTTTGCTCCATAAGATTGAATAGAATTTTTTTTTCTTTTCTCGCCTTATCTTTTCCCTGGTGTCTCTGAGTCATGAACACTAACAGGTGGCCCCTGACAGGAAGTGGGTTGTTCGTGCCTCAAGTAACCCGTCATTCTGCTGAAATTTCAAGTGCAGAATACACCCTGCTGCGATATAGCAAGTCTGTGGTCCTAATGGCTGTTGTTGCTTTTATAGAGCAATTAAAGGCAGTATTTCTGCCATCTTTCCTTTGTTGCAGTCACACTCCTGGCCTCTTTATTCTGAAATCAATAAATAGACATATTATGACAATGACTGTCCTTTTATGCTCATTTTCATGGTAGCTTGAGATTTAAGGACATATGGAACCATTTCTCAGTATGATTTATTGACTAATATTGACATTAACATTTTTAAGTGTAGGCTACATATCAAATAAATCAGAAGGGATGCAGTTACTGAGGAAAAGATGTTGAGGACCACAAATATTTTAACAGCTTGTTATTCAGCTTTCTTTCCTTTTTACATTCATATCCTCCAACAAACCATCTTATCTTTACATATTTTATTATATCATTTTTATGCATGTGGTCAATATTTCATCCATTTGCATTAAGACAGATGATACATTTGGATTAATGTCAGGTTAATCTTGGCTATGTAACAATGTACGGAGGTAGTAATGACTCAGAAAATAACTGATGTAAGTCTATTTTTGAAAATTCTTTGGAACAACCTTTAAATGAAAAATTATGTTTTTTAAATGAACACAATGTGTCTTCTCGTCCTTCTGGCTGATATAACAGTGTAAGTCACAACTGATTAAGATCTTCGGATTGAATCTATCTGTACTGTGGATTATAATTTACAATAACGTCACACTCCTCAACCTGATAATTTGGCTGAGCATTTATGACTTTTTGATGCATCTATGTTTTGTCCTCATATTTAAATACTGGAGCAATAAAGGGACCCTTTTTGGGGATAAAGAACTTCTAAACCTGGGTGGTTTATCTCCTCAATTCAGTGACACATGTGATTATCTGCATTACTGTAACCAAGCAGAAAGCTACATAAAGGAAATGATTGCCTTTTCTTTTCCAGCCTTTGTTGTTTTTTTTATCTAGATGTTTCCATTAAATTATCTCAAAGTTAATTTCCTTTTCTGTTTAGAGTTGAATGACAAGCTGAGAGTATCTGAAATTGAGGCAGAGCTTAAAGTCTCCTTTTTTTCATTTCTTAAAGAAAACTTTAAGTGCTGCTCACTGCCAGGAAATTTGTTTAAAAACGTTATCCCCAGCTGGGATCAGCACATTTTCAAGGATACAAAAGCTGTTATACTTTCATAAGAGGACCCAGAGGAAAATGCAGCCATGATGCTGAAAGGTTATTGTGTGAAAGAAAATAGCAATTTGGATTATCATCTTGTCTCTTTCTCCCTTTAAACGTCTTGTTCATGTTTGATCTGTAGTACACACCATGAATCCTCAAACAAATGTCTTATAGTTAAAAGTAAAATTATGAGTCACATTTTACATCAAATTAGTTTTAAAATATTAAACACCTCGTAGTAGCATTTAATAAATACAGTGGACGAGATTAAATAGTATTAACATCATACATTTTTTCTGAGTTAATAATTTAATAAAACCTGTAAATTAAATTTAGCCCATCTCTCCTCGCTCCTTCAGATTCAGTCCCTGTTTTGGTGCAAAAAAAAAAAAACAATTTCACTCACTAACAAACATTAATATATATATATATATTATATTATATATATATATATATATAATATGTATTTGTTTATTTTTTCAGTTTGGGTATTTTAGCTCTTGGGTCTGGTCCTCAGTGTTTATTTGGATGTTCCTTAAAGCATAATTTCTAGTGTGTAGACATTTTACTCAATATGAATGTATTAATTTGTGCTAATTTGAATTAGAATTAGAATTTGACTTCACAATAAAGTTACCTGGAAAGTCAAGCTCTGCAAGTCTGCAGGTTGTCAGATGCAATCAATATATACTATTTCTTAGCACATGTTGCTGATGTTGTTCTTTTTACTGGATGTTCTTTTGACAAAATACGTCAACAAAGATTATCAAACTATGGACTTTTGAACAGCTGATAAAATTATATCAAATTAACACCTGGTTGGGTTTTAATTACTTAGTAGTGTCTTATTTAAACATTTTTAAACTATATTTTGGTAAATTACACAACTTTAAAAAGTATTTTGTTAAATGTATTTGTTGACCTTTATGCCACTGGACATTCTTAAACAGTTTCAGGCCCAGGAGTGTGTGTATGGGATGTCAGATTTCCATCAAAGGTAGAATGAAGCACACAGTTTTTAGCTTCACATATTCTCTTGTGTTACTTTAAAATTACTGGAGCGCTCACACACCTCATCGAACAGCTCTTTCACTGCTTTAATGCCATACAGTTTTGCAATCTTTTGTTTACCAAACCAGAGGGAGATGTCCAAAATGCCAACCATTCTCCTTCTCTCACATGAGCCCATATGAAAGTGATGGCTGAAAAGGTCATGAAAACACAGTGTACTTTTCACCAGGTTTCCCTTGCATCAGTAACTCTGAACAGAGCAGTCAATAAGTCAGACTGACAGCCCAGATCATTTGTTCCTGTCTGTGGGTGCCTTCCTCTCGGTTGTTTTATCCCCCTGAGTGTCTCTGTCATACCCGTCTTCATCTGGACACTCTACGCAAATATTGATTCCAGCCTTCGTTAGCTCAGCTAGCAGCTGAGAACACTGATGTATCTCACATAGCGTTTGACAGGGACTGTTGTGAAATACGTGGTCAAGCTTCCTCCATAGAGGGAGAAAGCACACAACATCTCTGCAATTTGATAGTATGAAATTCTAAAAATACAACTTTGGAAACAAGAGACTGAAGTAATATGTTTAAAGATAAGGACAGATACAATACAGACAGGTTAACTTTCATTTTGCTGTCTTATCTGAACCATCAGTGTATTAATTTTAGCCTGTATCATTCATAGGGATACACATCCATGACTTGTTTTTATTCCCTCCTTTGATGTCAGTGTCTTGTTGATGTCTTTGGACTCAGAAATGGAATGTTTGGCTAAAAGATACGGGCAGGAAAGGTTCCATCTCTTTTACCCCAGTCTTTTGAGTATGTCGACTTATTGATCTTAGAGCAATGAAACCTGGACATAGATGTGTGTGTCTGTCCAAATTGCCATGTCCAATGGTTCCCATGGCAACCTTATGCCATGCGTGCTCTTGTCTCCAAGCACCCTCCTCAGCTCCAGAGGTTTGTTAAAGTGGCGAGGTTTCCATTCATCCATCGTTCTGCCTGTTTTCTCCCCACAAAAAGCCAAGCGCTGTGAAAAGCTGCAGCAACAATTTGTCTCTTTTGATTTTGTGCAAAGTGCCATTGCTGACTGTACATCATTTCAGCATTTGGACTATGCTTCTTTTTCATCCTACTGCAATTTTCTCCTTGTTGGAAACATTTTTCTCTTTTTTTCTGCTGGTCAAGCACAAAGCACTTTGGGACGGTATTAGTTTTCTGGAGGAGTTGTTTGAAGAACGAAGTGTTTTTTGTAGAATATGCTCCTGTCAGTAACAGCTGAACTCACAGAGTTCACATTTTAACTGTTCTCAATAAATGGGAAATGCAAAAAATGCACTTGCTAATCTGCTGCAACCCAGCAGCAAATAACATAAAATTGACGAAACATAGCAGAAAAATGGCACCTTGGTTTCTCTTCTTCTTTGTTGAAATTAAGTCATTGCTCTATTGGGTGAAAATCATATGAATTAATCATTAAAACTCTTACGTTGGGAAAGAAAACGTAAACTTCATATAGCTTAAAGCTGAAAAAATCTAACAGCATTAATTTATTGGTTCATTATGTATTAATTTTTTTCTTACTAAACATGGTTTGGCTAGTAACAAAATAAAGTTAATCTGGTTGTTTCAGAAAGCTCAAAACACCCACCAGGCTACACTAACAAATTTTTAACTGCCTATGAAATCAATACTCTTTCTGCAACACACCTACAGACACATTGCCTCAAAGGTTTGCTTCACACTTCCCTCATAAAAGACTTTCAACACTGACTGAGGCACAAAAGAAAATGGATTGGAGCACAGTCTCAGGCCATCTTTCTCTGACTACAAAAACACACAAAGGTGCTTTTAAGACGAGGTAAAATGCTACGTGGTTGCAATAAAGTGTCTGTCATCTCTGGAAACTGAAATGCTGTAAAAAGTCACAGGAAAAGTGCTTGTGGTAAACCATTTAAATTAGATAAATTTGAAATATTTTGTTGTTCAATAATACCTTTTATCTTTTTAAGTGTTTTAAGTTATGTTTTCCTTTTTCCCACTTTTTTTTTTAAATGACAAACAGGGTAGAGAAAGGGCTGGGAAAACACATCCACCATAAACGATATCTGTAGATTGTCTCCACATTATTCATGACACACAGATGGTATTTTGTTAAGAAATTGTGGTGGTATAAAAGCTACTGAGATGCCTGATGTTGTAGAGAACTATGACAACATTTACACTGTATTTATTGTTTATTATTTTAAACTTATCTGTCACACCATCATCATAGTTAGTTCTAGCTAAACTACAGAGATGGTGTTTCATATTTTTTGACCACATAGTCCAGTCTAGTATTGTTGTTTTCTAATGTAGCCCTCTGCCATGTCCAAGTTGTGAACTTGTACACAGCTTTCCCTCCAACACATAGTACCATTTAATGATAATACGCCCAATTGTTTTTGTATTATATTCAATCGAACCCATTAACACTCAAGTATTATATACAGAACAAATTTATTGATGTATTTCCTTTCAAATTAACATAAAATCTGATTTAATGTGTTAAACTGTAAATTTTCTCCATTCTGTACATCATGTCTGACCTGTAGCACCATCATTTTAAGTGAAGTCCTCTGTCTCCCATGACATACTGTATTTATAATTTCATAAATCTCTTCTTCTCAAATTTGAATGTTGACACTGATCCAAAAGCTCAAAGAAATGTAAAGCTTTTTGTTACCGTAATACACCAAATATCCCTGTAAAGACTGTTTGGATTACAAATATAAAAGAGTTTGGTAATTTAGCCTGATTACATATTAAAAGGTGCACATGTTTAATATAGTAAGAATGACTGCCAGTTAATAAATAAATACTTAACCTTGTTCACCTACACTGTTTCAGTGTTAATGAATAAATCATTAACGCTGATGTTTTGTAGTATCAACTTCTTTAATGTGTTCTATAATTTGCAGCTCTTTGCATAAAGCTGGTTTCACTTTCATCTTGTGAACCTTTTTGCTCACTTGTCACTGTTGCTGAAATCCTTTTGCTACAGATGTGTCCTGACATTCCTCTCCATTCATCTCTCTTCCAGCACTCTCGGCTACACTTCTCAACAACTTCCTGTTGCACTGAAAAACTAATGCCAAGAATTTAAATTCAGTCCTTCTTGCTACTTTTTCTTCATGCACACTTACAGTTGCACTCTTTAACTTCTTATTTAAACTTGCATTTTCTATCTGACTTTGATTTATTTTCAAAACCAACCTCCACCTTTTCAGGCTTCCTCAACCTGCTCTCTGCTTTCCCTACAGATCAGTAGCATCTGTGTATGTTGTGGTCCACAGAGACTGCTCGCAGATCCTGTCTGTTCGTCCCCAATGAATACAGGAAGTCTCTGAAAGTAGAAATCTTGCTTTAATCCCCCTATAAAGAAAAAAACTTTGAAAAATAGCAAAAAATGTTACTGACACAAGACAGAGACTGACCGTGTGGACAGTGTTTTAATTTTACAGCTCCTCAATAAATCACAGCAGCTTGTGATGTAAAAATAAAACTAGAGAGCAATATGAGTCTCTTGTCTGCACATGACATTGAAAGAAGTATGTTCAGTCAAAGGCTGTGCCATCTGCCAAGTTATTTAGACTCCAACTGTGTGCAGCCCAAGACACTCGTGCTTTTACTCTTCTGTGGGTGAAGTTTAGCTCCCACCATGAGTCATCTTGAAAGACAACTTAAAGACAGCATAAAGCAAACATCATTCTGGCTAGTCAATCAGCCTTTTCTCCCCCATCCAATCAATTGAGTGCTCGCCTTAGAGAGGCCTGAAAATAGATTGAGGTTCAATTTGTGTGGCAACAGATGAGAGTGCACTTAACCACAGGGAGAAAATGGGCAGCGTTTCCATCCTCATCTCTGCAAATGTACATCAAGAGGGGTATACTCAGTTTTAGTAACATTTGATGAGCTTGTCATGCTTTTAGTCCATTCTCCACACCCTCCCACCCCATGTTTATTGTGTCTCCTATTTTTGTTGTAGAGAATACATCAGAAATGTTCCCAAAAATCTCAAGACCCATTCAGGTATATTAAAATTAGGAACCCCTCCAACTATTCATGTTCCATACCTACTGGAGTGCATCTTCAGCTCTTATTAGTCAAGAGGTGGGGTAACACCTTGGACAGGTTGCCAGTCTTTCTCAGGGCCAAAAAGAGTCACCCCCTTCCCAATTATTCTATCATGTACACTTAGGGTCTGTGTGAGGAAATTGGAGTCCCTGTCTGAAAAAAAAACAAACAAACAAACATGCATGCATGGAGAGAAGATGCAAACTCTGTGCAGAAAGACCAGAACAAGGTTAAAAACCCAGGAACCTGCAAGGCAACAGGGTTGATAACTGTGCCAGCGAACAGATTAAATGTTGGCAAATTGGATATCTTGCTTTAAATACATATATCAAGACAACCACCTCCAAAGCAGTAAATCCTCACAAATTATGCCGTAGTAATATTCATCAGCTTTGATCAGTGAAAGCCACCTGTCATATAACTTATTCCCAGTGAGTGTGACTTTAGTTTTTCACACACTCTTTTTTTAGGGTTGCTACAGTCAAGTCCAGCCCAAACCACACCTGTTACCTCAACCTGTTCTTTATCAGCCTCTAGCTGAATATACATTTGTCCAGCTGTGCAAGAACAAACGATTATCATGTCATAATATTTAAATCTTAAACTCTATTTATTCAAACAGTTTAAGTGCACGTCTGAACATTTCAGTCAGGCAGAGGCTGATAACTGCTCTGTCTCCATTTTTTATGCCACAGTGTTATCAGTTACATACATTGATTTTACATTGTTTAAGAAAATGGAAGTAACATGACATTAAGTATAAAAAAAGTTCAACAAAACAAGTCTTCAGTCAAAATGGAGAGCTGATAGAAATATCTGTGGCTACCTCAGAGTAAATGCTTGTAAATGCTATACTGTACCTCTGGCAAGGAAATCATTTTTTCAAGAAAACATTACCCTTTTTTCTCTCTTAGACAAAAATAACACCAAAAACAATCTGTTAACAGTGTTATGAACTATCAAGCACCAAGCGAACTTCAGGCCTCTTTCCCTAGAATAAACTTGATCTTTAAAATCTCAAAGCTCTGATGAGGTTTGATATCTAGGCCTGCATGGTTGCATTAAACTAAAGGATTGTGGGCATTTAACAACCACAGACAAACTTGCATAAAAGTCTTTTTAAAACAGTAACAGCACAAAGCCAATGGAGATGACCCAGGGTGTCAGTTGAATGCTGACTGGGTAAAATTGGCACAGTATGATAGAGATGGATTTCATCTTAGAGAAGATGATGTGTGACAAATGATTAAAAAGAGGAAAAAGAACACAGCTTGTTTTGTAATCTTCATATTTTAAATCATCACTTTCACTTCCTCTTAACAGAGTAAAGCTAAAGAACAGTTCACACACCACAATCTTCCTTTTTCCTGAGTCTGTCCTCCTGTAGCAGCAACACACGTGGATGTCCATTCATCACTGCAGAATGGACATCCTTAAAGGAAAGGAGGTCACTTCAAGCTACTACTCCTGTATTGTTAAACAGTCAGCTTTGGAAATGTGTGAGAGAAAATCTATGAATTCCAAACAGTATTCCTGTCATAGTACAAAGTCAAAGCTTGGCATTTTGTAAGTTCGCTGATGGCTGTCTTGAGGATTAGCCACATCAGTAAACCTTAATGCCAAACAGGTAAAGCTCAACACCGTGAAATAGGATTGTGGCAGATAAAGACTGTGCAACAGTCACTTTATAAGCAGTAAGTACAGTTAGTAGAAATATGGCATTTAAATTGTTTTTGTCAGTGAAATTAGCGAACAAGTTCTGCAGAAACTGAGTTTTCTATTTGTACTGTAGTTAAGTGAGTGTTCTTTGATTTTGTTTTTGAAAGTGACAACAGACAATTCATCCAACTTCTCTCAAGATTTTTGGTTGTTATTCTTTACACAGGGGATGTTCACCATTTTATACTCTTTATTTATGTATTTCCTTACTATGAGGGTCAGATATTCATCCCTTCATTACTGTATAAATACTTGTAGACTGGCATGTATTTCCAGCAAAAGTAGTGGTCACTATCAGTCATGTTCTGGGAACAAATTGCTTCAGCTTCATTTTAACAAAAGTGCTAATCAAAGGAAGGGGGTTGAAGGTTTAGGCATGGGGGCATTTAACAGTTCCTGTTACAAAAATATATACACCTTTTACTGGCACCTCAGATCTTAAATGCATATTAATGTCCTGTCTAAGAATGTCGTGTTTAACTTGCTCATGTGAAACGGCACCAGATGGAAGGAATATGTGAAAATTTGATTACAAGCATCACAGTTTTTTTGGCTTTTGCTTTTAAAAAGAAACAAATTAAAATCAGGTTGTTTTTGCCATCTGCACTGATTGTTTGAACATAAAGACCATCATTCTGCACCCTTAACAAAATCTATGACAACTTTTTTGAAAAGCAAATTGATATTATCTCCATCTCAAGTTATACTGCCCCTGATCAATTAGAAGTGTCACCTTCATGACAAATTTAGGCACTTTACACAATGCTCAGAATCAATAAAAGGAAATAAATAGAAAGTAAAGAATGTCAGCAGACACTTCCAAACTCTCTGTCTCCTTTCTTCCTCTAGCTTGTAATTGGGAGTCTGGGCTAATTAAAATAGAGTTCCCAGGCAGGCGCTGACAGCCGCTGCTGCTCTGATTTTCCTCCTCAGATGAACAATGAAGAAAACGGGGCATAGGAGTCATAAGGAATGGCATAAAGCTAGCTATTCACACATAATTGCTCACCCAGGGAGGATGCAGTGAGGCTGGTGGCCTGACAAACGCTGGAGGTGTCGGTTCCTGTCAGGATGATGAAGCTCTCCAGTGACCTCAGGCCCTGCACTGAGCCCCCAGAGCGGCCTGAATGGGGTGCCAATTGTAACGTAATAAATCCAAAACTGATGAAAAATGAGTTGGCTTTAACTTTAGACTAAGCCTTAGTTAAGTTCCTTGTTCCAAGGCCCTTAACTGGAATTTGCCCTGAGAAAGCTATGGGTTTAATTTATAGAGCTAATAAATCTGGGTCCCCTTCGGAAAAACATGCTTCTGTTTGGAACTTTCATCCAAATGCTTTAAAGCTCATTTTATAGTTCTCTAAATTAACACACACATGTACCACTTTAAATATCATCAGCAACCATGAAAAGCTATAGTAAAACAATTTCTTTATTTTTAAATAGAAAAATGTCAAATGGTTTTTTGTTGCAGTCAGAAAAGATTCTGTTTTTATGAAAGATTAAAAGCTGATATTATCTTTTCAGTACATATTTTCTGTTTATTTTAATTGTGGTTCTGACAGGCTTCAAGATTTATTTGTTCTTTTCCCTAAATGCTCTTCCTCATCTCTATTTTTACTCACTGTTCTTAAGTGAGCAATAGCACATCCCCCCAGGGGACAATTAAGTGCTTGGAGAAGGCCCAGAGTGCACAGTTCAACACCTTTGGGAATATTATTTAATAGGGAAAGGATGCACATGACTTCATGATGGAAACTGCTTTAAAACGTAATAATAGATAAAATTGCTTCTACTACAAATCTATGCCCGGTCTGCTCCACAATAATTAGTCTAAAATGTAGAGGAGGCTTTTACTTCACTTGTCTTCCTTGTTGTAGTATTTGCTACAATCCCTTGAAATCATTATGGAACTGATTACAGTACCATCACATGCTCCCTCCTCGGAGTTTTCTGACACACATGTCATCAGAAGAACCCTACTTCCCACAGGGAGCATTAAAATTAGAAAGCAGACAGGAAGATGGACTAGCCAAGCCCAGAAATAACCTCTGATGACATGGATTCACATTTAGTTAAGAGGCTACATTTTCTCTGGAGGACTGATAAAATAGGGAGCGTATTAGAGTTTGAAGAACATTGGAGCTGTTAGATAAATCAAATTTGACTGGAGGGAGTCACTTAAATAAGGTAACAAATGACCAGACACACAAGTATTTTAATCTCTTTTACTTAATTTACTCAGGACCAAAGCGCAACCTTCGGAGATCTTTTGTTATTCTGGCTGCAGATTATTCACCTGGCAACAAAAGCATTTAAAAGGAAAACCTGCATGAAAAGTTTTACAAACCACAGGAAACAGGAAACAATGTATTAGTGTGAATGCGCAGCGTGGTCTTAGCAACAGAGTTGTCTCAGGTCATTTAACAGATGAACGCTGGCCTGTGTGACTCAGTGTCCATGTGAGGTGATGCCAGCAGCCCAGTATGTCCTGATACGATTAAAGAAAAGCCCTCACTGAGAAACATCTGTTTGGCCAGGAGCCATGTTGTCACCCAGATGAGGTCAGAAGAAGGATTCTTACATGATAAACATCTGGGATTTTAAATTAGAAAATCTCAGCCTCTTCTTTCCCACTTCTATCGCTTCAGCTCACTCTGTCTTTCACATCTGCTCTCAATTCCATTTCCCCTCATGTGGTTTTTTACATGTCACTTTTTTAACATTTTTTTTCTAAAATGATTATTTTTATGTTATTAAAGTTGGAGTTGGTACAGAGTGCTTAATAGCTTTGAATGTTACAGATTAAAAAAACAGATGATAACAACAACTCACAGTTCTAATTACAATGTTTGCAGAGCTATTCTGGAACCAGAAATGGCTGAATGTAATCTGCCTTTTACTCAAAGGAGAAAGCATAATTTCAAAATCGTACCCATTGCAGAGGGAATGTGATGCCATTACAGTAAATTAGATAACTCTTTATACATCAAGCTCCAACTCCACCAAAATAAAATAATAACACTCGAGGGAGATTAATGTTAGAATGATTTACAGTGCTTCATCACTAAAAGGTTCATTAACTCATCGTTCAAATGGGAGCACAATTGTAGATAGTCTTTAGCATAGGAAATATCATATATGATGCAAGCTGTAAATTAATTCATAAACCAAATGGAGCATTAAGAAGAGACAAAATTTACATTGAAAATGATTTGATATCTTTCATAGATGGTGATCTAACTAAAGAATGATGTGAATATGAATAAACTACTTTACAAAACCTTTACTGGGGTTTGGCTGACCATGTTAAAAATAAATTAGACAGAGATAAACCCTGAAAGGATCAGCACCCAGCCCCTCTCTCCTGAACACATTTTAGAGACTCAAATTAATAAATGGCATCACCTGATTTCACATTTATTTTTCTATTAGCGCGCAAATAAAACAGTGGTTAGACCCTTGTCATTCAACCATCAGCTTTTAACTGTCTGGCCTCATACATTAAAAGTAAATAATTTATGAATATTTTTAACAGAGGAGAATGAGGGGACTACATCCCTCTGACAGGCTTCCCTTTCCTGCAATGTGAAGAGCACCTGTGGTTCTAACATAGCTAGCTACATGATCCTAGTTTTATTTTACTCTTTTTTCAGTATACATCATTTCTTATATATATATTATATATATCTGCAGTTTCACGAATGTTGAAAAATAAAATCAAAGTCTAATGATTTGAACACCTACATCATGCTGCCAAATATCACAGAAGTGATTAACCTGGTCAAGTGAGGTGACACAAAATGAAAGGAGGACAACCAAAAAGACCAGTGAGTGTCCGAGGTGCTGCTCCTTCATGATTACAAAACCTGGATCCAGGAGGACATCAGAAAGATCCACTCCCTCGCCACCGCATAGCGATGAATTCCATCATAGAAGGAAAAAGTAATTGCATTGCACATACCATGAAATATTTTAGTGGGTGCATTTGCTCAGTTTGCTTCATTCATAAGACTCCCATGAAACCACAGGCATGAATAACAATCTAGACTCAAGGTGTTTGGCTTTCTTTCATTGTTGAAAAGTGGAGGTGTGAGTTCCTGTTTACAAGAGCTGCCACAATGATGTCAGATCCTGCACAGTAGAGACGCGGGGAAGAAAGTCCTGCTCTGTCTTCCAGGCATAATAATTGTGTATTTTGAATGAAATTAGTCACAGGTCATACAACAAATGTACTATTTGAACATGCAAGTTAAGAATGACATGAATCAATAAGTCAACACCTGGATAAAATAATCAACTGCCTTTTTGTGTGAGCGTGATTAACAAGTGATCACCATTAAACACGTATTTAGGTGCCATTCTTCTATAAAGAAAACATAGATATATGAAAACATAAAGAATTCTTTCAAAGAGTCATTCTCAGTCTGCAATGTTTTATGTTTTGCTCTGGGTTAAACAAGATTCTGTAAGTTTGTAAATTGCTTGAAGCTGAGGTATCAGTCTAGTTTGGTTGACAGTGGGTTTGAAAAATGATAAACTGCAATCACAGTTGTTTGGTTTGTTGTTTCCTTTTTCAAAATTAATTGTTGTTTTGGCTCCTTGGCTGCTACATGTTTCCCTTTTTTAGTAGCTATTTGCTAACAAGAGTTGCAGCATTGTGATGGACAGTGTTTGCACAGCAGGCCTGCTGTTGCTGCTAGAGCTTTGGTTGTGAGCAGTCTACTGTAAATTTACACTGCCTTGTACCAATATGAAAAGCAAACAGCATTATCATTGTAAATCTCCAGGCATATGTGCTCAGATGATTATTTTATGGGTTTGTTAAAGTGAGATTTTAATTACAGTTTTGCATATCGTCAATAATGTCATGTGAGAGTATTAATTGGGCACTATAAATATATATATCATGTTTTTTTGACAGATACATTAAGATAGATTGCTGTTTTATGAAAAGAAAATCTGTCCCAATTTTTTTTTCCAATCTGTTATTAAATATATTTTTTAGAGCAGACTGGAAGCTGATGTGGCAGATTGAGATTCTAGCTTTAGGCATGACAAATATTCAGGATTAGGATCAGCAGTCGCATGCCCGTTAAGAATGATTGCATTCAGGAAAGGCGCTTTGCTTTATTGAACACGGGGATTTATCTGATCTTCTCAGGCAGTTCAGATCGTTTAATGCTGCCTGACTTTTCCCTAAATGAATTCCTGTGATTAGACATGGCACAGCCCAGCCTCTCAACTTTCAACTTCAATAAACAGGAAGGATGAAGACTGAGTCAAAATTGTGATTGTGTAATATTTTATTGTTGAGTATAAAAGAAATGACCACGGTGATTAGTTCAGTTCTTAAAATCAGTCACATTTTATACAGAATCATCATCAGGCTATCCAGTAATGATTTACACCATCTCTACTGCTTTCTCACAACAAACTGGAAGACAAAAACACTTTATTAAGATAGAAATCTTTTATTTATGCTTAGCTTACCAAGTCTCCACAAGATCAATATATCTCCCCTTGACATGTGAAGATGAAAAAAAATCCCTGCATTCACAATGCTTTTAAGCTACCACACAGTGCAAAATATTTGCACATGACATCCACATTGATCTTAAAACCATCTGCCACTCCAAACCCAGGGACATTGTTACTGGTCAAAAGAAGCTTTTTTAATAACATATTTGTCTAATGAGGATTCAAACAGCCCCATCCTCCTTTAATCCGATTTTCAAGGCCATTAGTCCAGTCTCTGATCTGCGGAACCAACCTTCTACTACAGCTCTTTGTTTTAAATGAACAGAAACACACAGCTTTTTAATGTTTGTTCTTGTTTAGATCGTCCTTTGTTTCCACAGTACAAGTATGAAAAATATTTAAAGTTGAAAGAGCCTGAAAATTAAACACTTGAATTTATATCTGATGAGAACATTTCTACTTCAATTCAAATATTAATATACTAACTTATTAACAACACTTTTAATTTTAGCAGTTGTACTCTTTTCTGTGTGCAGTATTTATATATTTCCAATATTTAGTTCTGGGCTTTTTTTGTCATTTTCAGCCTCTGGTAGAGGATTCTTCTTCATATGTGGTTCAACCACAATCTTTCGTGGTGAAGTCTATGAAAAAAATGTTTAATAGATGTTAATGTCTCTGCATGGGAAACGTATTCATGTGTTTAAATAGGTGTGTTTCATTTTGATATGGTTCATATTTTAAACCTTGCGTATGTTGTTCTAAGGAAAGAGACTTTGGTGATTTAGAAAAAGGATTTTTTCTGCCATGACTCAGGATTGAGCAGGTAATGTTTTGTCACTTCACCGACTGTCCGTGTAATGTTCTTTCCTACAGTCTCATTGCAGTCATGCCTCATGTTGCTCTCCTGTTCTGACTAATTAGTCTCATGCCACTTACCCGTTTCTGGCCACATAAATACCCACTTATGTCCTTGTTGCTGGATTGTTTGTTCACCTGTAGTAACATCCTTCCACCACCTTGTCACAGAGTTTGTTTTGAATCACAGAGTGTACTGATCTGTTCTGTCTTCACAAACTTTGGCTCTAGGCCACCTGATGTCTGGATTTTGGGCATCTAGATTTCAGATTATTTAGATTTTAGTCAACTTCTGACTAACCCTTTAGCTTTGTTGGCCACGCCTCTTGCTTGTTCCTTTCGGCTGTGTAAATGACTCAATTATTGTCAAGTATTTGCTCATAGAAGTTTCGTCCCTGTTAGTGTTAACATTATTCCCATTTTGATTTTGGATTGAACTTGTTTGGATCAAGAGGATCTTTAGTGCATGAAATTGGATTGTTTTCAACAGAGGTTACTTTGTTCCCTGTTTGATGACCTCATCATGGTTATCCTCTGAATAAACCTGTGGAATTAGAGAACCTAAATAATTGAAACTATAAAATAAAGTTGTCACTTAACATTTTTATACATATAAATTGTTATAGTGTTAGTGATATAAGTGTACTTTTTATATATAGAATAAAACTGGACCTTTAGATTTACTGCATGAATCTATGGGAGGTAAACTCTGTCATTAAGCTTGTAGCATCCACAATAAACTGACTTTAAATGGTGTCCCAACATAAATTTAAGGTCAACTTTGTAAGTGGTCCACACACAAATATCTCTGAAAACCCTGCTTAAATGACACAGCTTTTCCTTCTAACAGGAAAAATAAATAAATAAAATAAAATGTTATGCCAAGCTTAAGTTTGCACGAGGATGAAACTACAGCAAAGTGGACCAGGATGAAGTAATACCTCATGTTTTTCATCCTTTAACAAGACAATCTAAGGCAGGCCTCTATGGTTATTAGGAGAGATTTGAAGGTGAATGTTTTGTGTACAAAGCATCCATGATACGCCTGAGAGCAATCTCATTGTCTTGCTTGGCTAGCGTGAGCGCTGAGCTAACACCAGGGCTGTAATCTATCACCACAGAGATTGCACTTGTTCCAGCATTGTTTTACAAGCTGCTGAGGACTAGAGCAGATAAGCTTTATCCTGCCCTCACTTTCTCTGTGAGTCTTTGAAACCCATCTGTCAATAAAATAGAAACAGCATTGAATAGAATCTCCTGTCTTGGTTTAACAGTCAGTGTCAGTCTCACGTGAACAGATGTTGCTTCTTTCCTTTAACCTCAGGAAATATTTTATAGTTTGAACATGAACTTCATGGTTGGGGAGTTTGCATTATGTACTTGGGTAATAAGGAAGGTTTAATTGCAAGGCAGCACTTTCTGAATCTATAAATCATGACATACATTTTTAAAAGTTTATTTGTGATCATGACCAATTCTTAAAAACAAAACAAAACTAGTGACTCATACATTTCTCATTACCTTGTTCATGAAATCATCACTAAATTCAACAAAATTCTGACAAGTGAACCTGTACTGTAACTAGCCTTTGGTGATATATTTTCTTACTAAATTTTAGTTTTCTTTCTAAATCTGAGCATTTGCACTTGGTCACTTTCTTTCTTTGATGTAACAATTCTTCTTGGCAATAAATCTCATTCTGTATTAAATCTGTTGTGTGCTGAGCAGCAGTATATGTGGACTGCATGAAAAAGGTATTCTTATTTAGAACTTCTTGTACCACCAGTTGACAATAATCAGGTATCTATTCAGCACTGTACAGCATGGGCCCTGCTACAGTGGTCAGTGTCTGCTGCAAGAGGGCCACTTTTTGTTGATCTGGATAGGGCTCGGCTCATGCTGTGGGGATACTTAAAGTTAGAATTCTGTTAAACCAAATTGCAGGATTATTTGGAGTGAGTCTTGGTACCATCTTCAGATTAAAAGCGAAGTTCCATATAAAGGGGGCGTCGTAGACAAGCCTTATAATGGGTATCTTAAGAAGAAGTTTGTTTCCTCACCCTGTTCAACACCTCAGACAGTCTTCCAAAGATTTGCAGTTAGTGTTTGAAGGTCAGTTTAGGTTATGGCTCTACACCCACATAATACTTTTCACTCTGCAAACAGTCAATTTCTGGCTTTCAGGAAGCCTGCCAGCCAGGACTGCAGTTCACAATCATTCCCATTTGCTCTGGTATCAGCAACATGTGGACTAGAACCTGAACACCTTATTTTCAGAGAAGAGTTCAGATTCTGCTTATAACAGTTGGATCACTGGGTCAAGGTTCTACTAAATCCTCAGTTAAGTGAATACATTTTAAAATTCCAACATATTTCGTTTCTTTAGACTTCAACCATTTAGTACAATAAACAACAACAAACTAAAGCCAATAACAGAGTGAACTTTTTGGCACTGGCATTCAGGAGTTTATCACTGGCACAACCAACTCAACTCTGCTGCTCATTCCACAAATGCCATTTTCTGAAAATAGTTATACCATTTAAGGGGAAAAAACTTTGGTTGCTTTTTCTTTTGTTGTTTTTTAGCCACAGTGGAATGTTGCAAATGTTTACCCCATCAAAGGTTTGAAACGCTCACCATCATGTCATGAGGGAGATTTGTTTTTTAAACATTAACTTTAAATAGAGTTAACCTAAAAAAATAATGTAATTGGTAAAAATAAAGATAAAAAAAAAAGTTCAACATTGATGATAAACAGCAAGCAGCTATGTTTCCTTCAAAATGTAGTGTGTGTTGTACTTTATTGGTGGAACGTAAAGTTGGCCCTTAATCGTTAAGCTTCAGAAGTACTGCAGCCAAGTCTCATAAATAATACAGGATGTAATTTATCACCAGTTTTAGTTGCTTTAATTGAGACTTTATTTGCATACAGAGGCCAAGATTTACATTTATTTTGCAATACAAAATAAATAAATGCCCTCTAGTCTTGTCAAAAACCGGCAAAGAAATATTGATAGAGAAAAACAGTGTTCTACCAGTATGAAGAGAGCAAAACTCTGCAGCCAGCATACGGCAGAAAATCACCTCATATTCTTAAGAATTCACCAAGTTACTCATGCAGCAGCTGTAACTTCCTGTTGGAAATAGTGCCGGCCTCCAAAAATGTTTATGAAGTACTGGTTTAGTAGGAAACAGGAGATTTGTACAAATGATGTGTTCATCTGGATCATTGTGACAAAGATTGTACTCTGTATCATCTCAAGCTCTCTTACTGAACTCTACCTCATTAATCTTGGATCTTAATTTGAGATAAAAGCAACAAGCTGACCAGATGAGATACATCAATTAAAAGGCCTCTATCTCAGAAACTGATCTAGTGGTAAGACTTTAGCAGTTCTTGTCTGTCTTTTTAAAGCCTTGGACACAAAGCTGATGGACTCAGAAGTTCACAGGTTGGGGCTGAGGGTCAGACAACACAGCAGGAATAACAACAGATGAACTGCAGAGAGGAAAAAGCTGCAGAGCATTGTGCATGGATATGTTTAAGCCTGACAGAGAAGGAGGAAGAAAATGATAGGGGCCTTTAAAATTCGACTTGTCTGAGCTCAGTGTGCTGTTTCTTTAAAAGGGCCAGTTCAGAGGTGTCAACATTTTACTTTTAACTTGTGTGCTTGCAGGCAAGCAGGCATTCAGTTTACTCTGGAAAACAGCTTGTCCAGTCCACCAGAGAATGTTCCTATTGTATTATAAACGTCTCTTCAAGCTGATACATAAGCTTTCTAAAGTGCAACTGCCATTTACAGAGTGTCTGTGTGCTTGTGTGCACAAAAACACATGGATTCCAAACTATGAATGCATGTAAAATGCCGCCCTTTTCATTTAAACATTAACACCGTCAATGCTTTACCTTCACATCGGTCTCATCTTGTTTTTATTTTGAGGAAATAATTCTAAATATTTTTTTATAAATACAATTTTTCATTTGCTAAAGACACAATAAAAAAAATTTCCAGCTAACTGGTCTTATTCCACCTCAGCTTTACACATGTAATATTCAGTCATGTTCTACTCTTACCAAAGTTTTCTGACTGATCCTGTGTTCTCTTCTTGTGTAAAAAGATGTTCATGGCTGTGTTCTGCTCACATGTCATCAATGTGTGACAAGCTGCCAATACTCATAATCGCAGGCAGTGGCAGTGTGATATAGACAAAACGTCAGCTGATACTGACCTTTTCCAGATGCAAAAGATGTATTTATAAAAGTATCTGAATCCATGTATTTTGCTTTACGTGTTTGTGAAATACTGAAAGCACAGACTATCGATGGAAGAAGACAAATAAATTAATTTGTAATTATGTCTGTTTGTGGGACAATATATAATTAACATAACCTTATACAAAACTGTTACGCAACTGTGTAAAGTTGTTTTTAATCCACAACTTTTTACTCTGGTCATATAGATAAATCCAACAACAACAGCCTCCTATATGCTAAATCAGCAGTGATATAAGATTTGTTGAGATGCAGCAGAATGATCTACTCTTTGCTGTGGCCTTCCAGCACAAATCCAATCAGGGAACAGATAGCTGTACATAGAGAACCTTTGAAGGCAGAAGTGCTTATGAGATGTTTTGCTCTAAATTACTGTATAAGCCAAGATACCCACCATCTATAGGGAACTCAATCACAACACTGTTGTGCTTCTGCAAGAGGTTTGAGTCACAAACTGATTTCATCTGAATCAATAAGGCTGTAATTATGTCTTCCATAGATTCCCTGCACCTCTATTCATCAGTGGAATTTGACATGTGTTCCCCTAAACCTGTCAGGGGTCTCGATTTGCAGCTAAACATCTGCTGGCAGAGGGAGGAACCTGGCCTCAGACTATTTGGATGCCAGTTAATCTGCAGGCCCTCATTATGATGAGTCACTTAGTGGGTTGTTTAATCAAACCGGAAATTACAGTCTGGCTCAGCTCCAAGCACAACCTTGTATGCACAATTGCTGGCCCGAGAGATTATTCTGCAAGAGATTATAATGTGAAACAGCCACAACCCACAGAAGACCTTCTAATTCTGTTTTTCTTTTTAGGGGGGAGTATTTAAATCAACATCTTTACAGAGGATTTAGCTTTATTTAACAAAAAAAAAAATATATATATATATATATATACATTTTTTTTTTTTTTATCAGGCCACATGACCCAAATGTATACTGGATTTCAGCATTTTTATTGTATAGCTAATGAAGAATCTCACTATCAATCTGTGAACTTGATAATATTTGTAATTTAGTTAAACTGTTAAAATTTAACTACATATATGCAGAAACAAGATTTTTATCAACAATGTTTTATGGACAGAAGATTTACTCTGTTAAATCATCAAGTGAAACAGAGAACCATGTTGAAACAGATTTAAGCAAGGGACAGATCAATAATAATAATAATATAAATTTAGTAGCAATGCCACACAACATTTTACTAGAAAATATATGGTAAATGATGTTAGATGGAATGTATGGGCTGTAATCATAAAGTTTCAGTTAGTTTGACCTTTTAAAGTTGAGAACTGACTGAAAGTCGATACTCACACCTGCTGCTGCTTTATGGAAGATACGTTCCCCAAGAAGTAATGTAGGGAGATGTCAATAGCACTTAGAATTTTATACAGGCTGGTGCTCTGTTACAATGGTGGAGAGGATTGTTGGTACGCTTCTGTTAAGGAAGTAAAATTCCACAGTGTTCACAGAAGCAACATGAGACGGACTTAATGATAATTAAATAAATGACTTAGAAACTGAGACGTTGCTTCTGAATTGATGTTCATGCAATAATAATAATAATAATAATAATAATGATAATAATAATAATAATACGCACATCGGGAGTCATGGTACTGGACAGGTCTCAACAGTCTATCATTGTGTTCTGTCTTCTATTTCTACAAATTATACTCTTCTAATGATTGAACATAACCATATCTCAAATTCTCCCATTTTTCTACAGTAAAAAATGTATGGTTTAGACATTTTTATATTTCTAATGTTAATTATTCCTGCATTACTAGGTAACTGTATAACAGTATTATCTCTACGAAGAAAAATATGACAGAAGTTATGATATTCTAAAATTCATCAAATTATTCATACAGATGACAGGTGTGTGGCTGTCGGGTTTATGTTAAATAAATGTATAGAAGAGCCCAAAATGAATATTTTCTTTTCTACCCAAAAAGGATCTTGTGTCATGGGTATGAAAAATGTCATAACTACAAAGAAGGAAATGGTGAAATGGTAGTTTAGAAGCAAATGACAGGCTTCAGATGTGGCCTCAGGTCGATTAAAAAAACTGCTTGAATTTATCATTTAAAAACATGTTTAGCTAAATCGCAGACAAACTGTTCACATAATGCCAAATACATTTGTTATTAGTCCTTTTATGTGGAATAACTGCAGATTTCTAAAGTCAGTCAGCGAGCACAGACTGTAGCACCTGTCATGCGCCTTTCATCTCTTTGGCATTAAACAAAAGGAAACATGTTTCATATCTTTTTCTTTTCATTGTCACCCTGAATTTGATCAGGAAATCTATTTTTTTCCAGATGGTAAAAAGTAACATGGTGTTTAGGGAGTGCTGCTGCTCCCTGGTAATAGCTTTGGACACAGTTGTGTGCATGGCTGACTCCTTAGCACTGCAGGGCCTTATCTTCAGAGAGGAGATTAGGTTTTGTGGGTTTCCTGGTGTTCTTCTATAGTTAGGGCAAGGCTTGGGCACTGGTCCACTGCACAGTAGCCACAGATAAAATGTTTAAGACATTATTCCAATATCCTGTTTTTTCTTAATCTATTTTTTTGAATGCAGGTTCAGAAAAATAGTCTGACGTTCTGATCCAAGACTGAAAATGCAACATTTTTTTCTTCAAACAGATTTTTTTAGTATGTCTCCTGTGTTTTCCATATTGTTTTTCCACCTGCTGTGTCTTCCTTCTTTCATGAAAACAGAACTTAAGCAATAAAATATTTAAAAGAACTCAAATGAAGGCCTGTTTCATGCCCACATCTACAGTGTTTTAAATCTATAAATGTAGCTATCCTTGTATCTGCTAAATGAGGACTTGTGATTTTTAGAACAAAACGAAACATAAAGCCCTCAGCATCTCTTTTACAGAAATTATAGGACGAATAGCTGCAACAATGTGTGAGACATTAAAGCTGAAACTCCTTTCTCCTGTTTCCTTTTTACAGTTATATCAAGTTTTTGGTTTCTGGATCAAGAGGAATGTTTCAGTTCCTCTAGAATTCTAAATTGAGCTCTGCCTCTTGGGGCGAGACAGATTTTTTCTTTCTGACCCATTTCCAATCTTCATCATCTTCAGGACTGGCAGCTCCTTGATCCAAAGGATGCTGCCAGTTGCCTGTTACCTCCTTCAGTTAGACAGGAGCCAATTTCTTCTCTTTCTCGTTTGATATCTTTCCTTAAAATGTTTTTCAAAATGAATAACAAATCTAGGGATTCAAGTGTGTTTTGGGAACTCATCTTTTTTGGCAGTGTGGGATTGCTTTCACAACACTTTCATACTGTTTCCACCATAAAATTTTCTCACACCCCTTGTTGAATTAAATAAACAAGTAATTTAGTCACCGGTAAAGTTTCTGGGTTGTTTTCAAACTACAGATGACTGCCAAAAGTTTTTAAACCACAATAGAAAAGATAGTGACTAAATGTCGGTCACATTCCATGATTAAACTTCATAATGATGCACAAGAATAAAACAGAAACATGGTGGCATCCCTCCATCAGGTGACATTAGAAGGTTGAGGAGTGGTAGGAATTCCAGCCATTGGAAGAGCAAAAGAAAATGCGAGTGCAGAAAGAAAAAAATCGAGCAGTTCTCGGAGAACTTTTTGTTCTTGGATGAATGTTTGTATTTGAACAGGAGAACATCCGTACCACCGCTGACTGAATGGATGACTTGGGTCTTTTCTGAATGTACTGAAAGTCATGAAATCTGGAGGAGAACCTTTCAAAGCATCTCTGGGGAAGTTGAAAACAATGAAATTGCCAATTTTCAACAAGGTTTCTTTCTAAGGCTACACAAGCATGGAAGGATAATTGGTCTGTTAGGGATCTCCGAACTTGAAAGACCTTCTGCGGACATGTGAGACTTAGAATAGCTTGTAATAATGTAGTAAAAAAAGGAAAACCTTCAACCTTTCTCTTTTCACTGTGCAACAATAGTAACACTGACAGCTATAATTACAGTATATTTCTTTAATTTTTGACTCAATTATCCATAAACTATATAGAATTCTTAGCCAATAAATTCAACCAGCCTGAGCTGAACTTTCAAGGCATGAATATAAATCACACCATTTTATTTTTGTTAGAGAAGCACTAATAAATACGAGGAATGCATTAACTATAATAACATCACAGTGACATCTGTGTAATTTAAATCACACCTTCAAATAGAAGGAACAAAGAATATTAGTCATTCAGACATGGTCAAAATTTGTTGCTGAAGTTTAAACAAAGGATTAAAATAAAAGGATTTTCAAGTCATATAAATGTTGATGATAAATAGATTAACTGATGTGAGAACTTCAGACATAAAGACTCTGAAAGTTCTTTTAGTAACAACTGTATGACCTTCATGAAGAAATACATTATTTATTATACTGCTACTTACAGAAAATTCTTAATTTCTCTCCAGACAGTAAGACAGTCAGTCTGGAAATACAACAATACGCATATATGAAATATAATGACCTGTTTTAATTTCTTCTTTCAACCAAAGTCTCTTTCTCATGTCCTTCTCCATGGGAAAGTAACTGGAAATCCGTTAATCCAGGGGTGTCTAATTTGCCTGAAGCTTTCACCACCACACAGCCTTCATATGTCCTTTTGAAGACCTGACAATGCTCAAAGGCTGCAGTAATAACCCCGTAAGTGCAAACCTTTTCCTCATCAAAAGTTCTCACGTCATGTAGAATCCAACCTGCGCGCGTACCGCAAGAGAGCAGCAGGGAGTGGCGATGAGAGAAAACCAGAAAGGTAACTGAGGTTATACACAGTGAAGGCTTTTGAAAAGAAAAGGCAAACTGAACTGTCATTCCTCTGGGAGATTGCAGGAAGATAAAAAGTTTTTCTGTGAATGGCAGATGTCGAAACTTTTTGAGTTTTAGTGAGGAAGAAAAGGAGTTGAATGGAGAAAAGAAAAAGCAGCCATGACATTTTTAGCAAACATGATGATATGAGTTTTGCATACTCTTGACAGCTGACTTATTATTCAGGAAATATAGGCTAAAAGTCTGCTAGGTTATTTTCTTATGATATTAAAGTAAAGTTTCCATACAGAGAACAATCAGTGCAGCAGAAACAATAAAAAAATCAAATAAATAAAAAAGTATACAAACAAATTTATTCTGCAGGGACATTTTTTTATTATTCTAAGGCGAAAATATAATTTTATAGGTTTCACTATAAGAAAAAATAAGGCTGAAAGCAAAGTTTTGTTTTAATAAACACAACAACAAGCTTTTTAATAAACACAATGCAATGGAAAATATGATATAAGGCTAATTCTGAAATTGTTACATTTGTTGGGATCAATAAAAGGGTCGACTTTCTCTTTTTGGAAAGTGAAAATGTGGCTTTTTTAAAGGAGGCTTTGGGGGATGGTGTCTTTTGAAATCAGATTATTACGTCAGCATTTCTCTTTTAGACCAATTTAAGTTCATTTCCTGAGCTCACTTACCTTTTATAATTTCAACCACTCAGCTGCGCTCTCTGAGAGCAACCCTAGTCACTGATTGCATAATTACCCACCAGATTAGTAAATCAGATGCTAATTTCACACAAATTCTTGGAGCAAATTGAATGAAAAGAGTAATGTAAATTAGACAGGTGCTTACCTTTGGTGTAATATGAACCTGCAGTCTTTTATTCTCTCTGCCCTACAGCCAATATTCAGGACTGCGTGCTCCAGTTTAGATTTCTTATGATCACAACATGCCTCTTGTAAGCAGATACTCACCTCCCTCCCAAAAAATACCTAAATATTGCAATTGGTTATTTATGAAAAGGTTTAATGATTTATTTATTTAACCAAGAAAAATGAAGTTCTGTTTAAATCCCAACTGAAAGTGTAATTATACAATTATAAAATTTATTTTAAGATTAGCTTTATCATGGACAAACACACATTTTATTTTTTTTAAGAATTACTCAAATCTGTAGTAATCAAAAACACAAACTATGCTCCAACACAAATGCTGTGTATTGTGTCTATGATGAATTGTAATTAGTGCATGAAGTGTAGGAGGTTAAAGTGCAACCACTGAAACCAAAAAAAAAGACCTGATTTCAAAGACTACATGGTCAGAATGTTCAAGCATAGAGTCTTTCTTCTCTGAATGTTGACTCCAAAAACACAAGTCAGTGCCCCGGTGGTCTCGAGTACCCCAGTCAAGTCTTCATTCCTGCAAGAGATTTCTAGAAGGTCTAAGAGGAAGAGTGCAAACTAAAGCAAACAGCTCATCAGTATAGAGACACATCACCTCTCCAGCCGCCACTGGGCCCTCAGCCACTCCAAAAACCTCTAAAGGCTTTTTTTAAAGAACTCCACAAACCTAGACAGTAAATAAAAAGGGCTCACCAAATCCAGTGCACAAATAGTTGTAGGACTTTGTGACTCTATGTGCCATGAGCTAAAGGAAAAATTAAACCTACCTAAAAAAATAGGACTGTCTCACACACACAAACCCCTAAAGTAGAAACAAAAGAAAAGGAGTGCTGCAGAAGCCGGATTTCAAAACAGCAGTGGGACAAACTGCCCTAACCAAGTAGTTCACAAACATTTTCACTGAAAATTCTGATTCTGTGGATCAACTCTCAAGTATCACACAAAAATGGAACCCAGCTGATTAAAAAAGTTAAACAAATAAATATTAGTTCAGACAAACATTAGCTAACACAAAGTAAACAATTACAAGTTGTTGTTTTTTTTGGGGGGGCTACTTCAACTTGTGGATAACCTTGATGAAAAATGAGAGTTATCACTCTTCCTGTCTGAGATAGAATGAACTGAAAAATTCTAACCATTTATTAAGGGCTCAAAAACTGAGGAGCTGCTTTAAGAGAAAGAAACTTCTGTGCTATGTTCAACTTACTAATAAACTTTGCCCCCAATTTGAAATAAAAAAATCAGAATCCTGTGATGCAAAAATTCAGCACTAACTGTGGAAATGTTTGGAAAGAAAAAAACACAGCTTCTGTGGCTCAGAGTTGTTATTAAAAGAAATACACAGTGAAAAGTTGCACTTTTATCATTTTTAGTAGTTTACTTTTTATTCATCTGCTGTAGAATTTTGTTTGTTTTAAAACTGGCCTGTTTTTTTGCTTGCAGCCAACAAGATAGCAGATATTATCCAAGTAACCAACTGCTGTCAGCTGTTACCAGTTAAAGTCCCTTCATGAGCAAGTATAAAGATTTATTTGTGCTCCTTTCCTAATCGACTTGTAACCAGCATGAGAGAAAGATTGTCTCCAAGGACAGAGCTGGCCAGCATCCAGCGCCAGTGTCAGAGGAGCTCAGCTCTAAACCAGCAAGAGGTCTGTCATTAGGAGTAGTATGTGAGGATGAATCCTAGGGAGAAAAGAACGCCTAATGGAACTGAGTGGTGACTGTAACCCTGTGGGAAACTATGCCACAGTTTGTCTGTAATGAGCAGAGTAATGGCACGATTACAGCATCATTTAATGACTCAGAAAAGGCCACCACTGTTCATGTGCAGAGTTGTTCTCATCTATATTCTTTTCTTATCTCATTAGCTAGAAAGATGCACATGTATTGCACAAGTTATTTTCAGCCACATTCCCTTGAAACACCAAGTATCTACTTTCTGATCCTTTGTACTTTTTAATTGTTTTTCTTTCTCAGTGATGTTAAACTGTTGCTTACTGCATCAAGTTGTTTACATATCATTGATTACAGAGCAAGAGATTTTCTTTTTTCTAATGTAACACCTTAGGAAAAATAGGAATTACCCGTGTTACATGTTTAGACTCAGACTAAACCTTACAAGAATGTTTTAGAATTAAATTATAAACCAATCACACTAGCACCTGTCAGATCATTTCCCAAAGTGTTGCAGAGGGAAGCAGACAAGAACTTAGGTCAGAGCTTCTCTTGTAAATTACATACCATATTGTCACAGATAACTATTTCTGTATTGTGCTGATTTAGTAAAAAAAAAAAAAAGAGTTCAATGTGATATTTTGTTAACTGTCATATTGTCAGACAGTCTACACCTACAAGATGAGCTGATGCAACATTTTATGAGCAGAGTAAAACAGAGTAGTAAGCTAAAACAAACAGAATGAAGTATACTCCCATTTTTGGGAAATTACTGGATAATTTAAAGGGCCATGGTGACACAGTTGGTATTTTGTCTTGTGGCAATAAAGTTTCAAAACTGGGTTAATGTTCTCTCTGCGCACACAAGATCTAACAACAACAAAAATTGATACTTTTATTGATCCCTTTGGATAAATTATTTTCTGCATTTGACTCTATGTGGTCCTCTGAGGGACTCGTCACCTGTCCAGGATGTAACCCTTCTCTTAACCAATGACTGCAGGTGATGGACACCAGCCACCCCTTCAACCCTGCACTGGAACAATCAAGAACACAACAGACGGATGGGTGAATTTGTCTGTTATTTGCAAATATATTTAACTAAAAATTGTACAGAAGCAATTTCAAAATAAAAAGAGTTGCTTTTTGTGCTGGAAGTAAATTTCCATATATTGTATAAGCATAAAAAGAATGCTAAAATTATAAAATGCAAAAACAGGAAACTTAAAAACAAAGTTGAGGACTAGTGACAAATGAACTGGAGTAACCTGAAAAATGCTGGGAGGTCTAATCAATCAGCACCTGGGGCAGTTTTTATTAAAAATACTTCATATAAAATATTTAATGTATTGTGAAACAAAAAAAAACATATAATAAAGGAAGCTTTTAAATGGGTTTGTTTTTTCAAATCATTACCAGTCCTTTGTTCCCAAACACTTACAGAGTCATGCAGCACTGTACCAGACATGTCCCTGTTATATTATTTACAAAATAACTTCATAACTGTTACATGGAATAGAAATGCCACCTTGAAAAATGCACCAAACATGTGCAGATGTACCTAAAACCTTAATAATTCCTGCAGATATGAATGTAATATATCCAAGAGCACATCACACCTTTTATTACACTAAATCTTTGACTTAACAAATCAAAGTAGTCAGAGTTATTAGAAAAGAGAAAAATAAACTAATCCGTTTTTATGTTGCAAATGACTTCTTTTAATTTCACTATTATGCCTTCTTCAGTGTCTGTTGTCATTATGAGAGATTAAAAATGGAGCATTTATTTAGCCCAAATTCAAGTGCAGGTGTTATGACAGGTTAGATTAAGCACATATTGCTTTGTGAACGTGGCAGCACTTCCCCAGGGAAATTCACTTGACACTACCTGATGATTCTGCACAGCACAGCTAACAGGATCGGATGTTTTGTCAAGTAAAGGTGCAATTTTCATTAACCTCCGGCGGTGCAGTGATATCAATGTGCCAGCCCAGCAATTAGTTGATTGTGACTGATTGACAAAGTCTCTGCCTCTTAGTTTTGATGAAGGATTACAGAGTAAGTGCCCATTTGACGATTGTGTTTGAATCTTTGTTTGGAGTTTTTTAACCCTGATTCATTATGTTTTATTTGTTTACACAGGCAGGTCATATTGAGATGAAATATCACTTATGAAAGTAGGCATGGGGTCAGAGAAACTTGGATTAAACCACCGCTCCTCCACCAAGCCACCCAAAAGTTTTGAATTGCTGATGAGCTTCATCAATGAACTAAAATGCAGTGTGACCCTGGACAATCCCTCTCTTCATCTCTTCTGCAGTCAAAGTCAATGAATCATGTTTGTCACTCAAAACTTTGCATCATGCAGTTTAAGGAAATGTTATGGATAAACTGCACATAAATGGCCATGTTTGTGGCTGCACAATGAGTAAACTCTTAAAATAAACTCATTTCGTTCATTTTGAAATATTTGACTTTAAGTCCATTTGGTCCATTAATATTCAGTCTGTGTTCATCAAGACATTTGTGCAGAAGGTTGAAGAAGACTCCAGGCTGACATTTGAATATACAGCCTGTTTCTCAATTCTCTCCCTCAGCATCTCTTCTAAGGTATTTCAACCAACTTCCCATTGAGCTCATGCACCTATGAGTCTGCACTCCATTGATTTGTTATTGCAGCACTGTGGGAACATATCTGCCTTTTAGATTCCAGCTGAGCAGCATGACATTCTTCCCTCTGTGCCACTGTTGGGTCCGGTCTGGTCACAGAGGTTTTTTTGCGTCACTGCAAGTGTCCACAGGCATTATCAAAGGTTTGTTAATAAAGTTAAAGTGACATTCTCTTAAAGGTTATCACCAGAATCACCTGGACAAAAAATTGCTGCAGGGGCAGAAAACCTGCAGCGGTAGTGTGGGAATCTGCTCTCCCTGGAACAGAAAGACTGAACGCAGCATTAAAAATCCTTTAATTTTTTAATTGCAGCAAACGATTTCCCCAGCCAATTACCCAAATGCCACTATGAAACATTGCTAGACTTTGCTGAGACTGCTTGGTATCATGCCTCTTGCATTAATAGCAAAGTAGTTAGTGCTTCCTTCTCAGATTCCTTAAATTGTTCAAACTGCCTTTCCCATTTTTCTTCTATGCTTACTGATCCCCCATTGTGTGAAAAGTATCATTCTTCATTAACTGTAGATTTGTCTGTATGAACAGGAAAGCAAGCATAATAGCATGCTGAGAATATTACACCATGCTTTACAGTAACATTCTGCTATTGTTAGAAGTCATGAGTTTAAATACCCAACACAATCTGTTTCATTTTTTCTGAGAATTTTTACACAATTTATCTCATGTGCTCGATAGCTGAACTAACACATCTGAGCAAAATTGCTCTTTTTTCTGTAAAAGAAAGGAAATGTTACACTTGCTGCATTGTGTGGTCTTTTTATCACAAAATTTCCCAAAATACCGGAAATTGTTTCCAAATATAAGTGTGCATGTGTGCTTCTCTCTTTTTTGTCATTTGAAATTCTCTGAACAACTCTCCTTTCATTATCCTCATGGTGTCGAGGGTTTCCGCAGTCATATTAGGTTTTCAAAGTGAACCTTTTGATCTTTTAAAATAAACAATTCAGAGTCAGTATCATGCAGGCTGCAAAAATACTCCCAAATTAGCAATAAGACATCTTCAGTGTTGCTATGTGCTGCTTGATGCTAAGAGACTGACAATTCTCAGACTGCATAAAAAAACTGTTTTGATTGGGGCAATAGGGCAGTTTTTAACATGTGTGCATGTAACTCCACAATAAATGGCGCAAGGACTTAAAATACAGGTGTTTCAACTTTATGTTTTCATTTGACACAGATAACCACTGATCTGAATCAGTTTTAGCCTCTTTATCAAGGGCTTTGCATTCATTTTAACTGTCAGAGCTAAAAGAAATGTTAAAGTTACCCTGATGTAAAGATTTTACTTCATGCTTTGTTGACCTCTTTCTGTCTTCTGTACATTTTTTTAAAGTGCATAAAACTAAAGATATTTTACATATTTACAGAGCATGTTTTCATCACACAGCAGCATCTTTTCAGAATAACAAACATGTAAGGAATGTATACTTTACCATTTTAAGTAATTACCTGGTATTGTAAGAGACTATAAAGGCATTACTTTGACTATATGCTGCTAGAATAAAAACCCAGAACCGGCTATAATTATAATATGTCAGTAAGTTAATAGAACATCAGATGAAGGGCACCAATTTTCTGCTGTGCTCTTTTTGTCTGTTGGCATTTATAGAGAAGCGGTTTTATCTATGTGGCTGCACACACACACACACACACACACACACACACACACATATACACAGATAAACACCTACATGTTCAGGTGGGTCATGCACTGATAAGATAAAATTTGTGTCTTCCACCTCAAAGTACATAGATTTTGTATTTGGTCCTGGTAGAACCAAGCAGATAAACTCAGTACAAAATCTGTGAGTTTTTGCTTGACTGAGTTTTCCTATTTTTCTCTGATTTCACACATTTTGTCATTTCATAATGCTTTTGTTAATCTTAGCTTCATCTGTGTGATAGTTTTGAATAAAAACCTTTGTTCTGGGTTGCGTTAGCATTTTTCCTTTTACATGTTCTGTATTCTTACCAGATCTTCCTGTTTTGTTTGGGTGCCCTTTTTTTACATTTTTCTTTTCTGTCAGTCTTAGTCTCAGGTTTTACATGTTACAATGTTTTTAGGTTTGTTTAAAATTCCTTAGTGCAAATAGTCAGTCTAGATTAATTTGCTCATTGCCAGAAAATTATATTTTCACACAGTTCACAAGCCTTATCTCACTTCTTTTCAAATAATATGTTTGATTTATTTAGTTTTCATGAGGTTCAGCATCTTGACCAAGGACACTTCAACATGTGGTGGTAGAAGCCAGGTTTGATCAGCCAGCCACTGAGCCACAGTCGCACCATGTTCTACAAAACTGGTAGTCCTGAACACTCTCTGCGCCATGAGTTTTAAGGGTTTAGTTATTGTTTTTGTCTTTGGTCTTGTTTATGTCCCCTCACAGCAGACCATAGATGCCAATCAGCAAACCTGTTTGTTTTGTTATGTCTTCCTCAGTATTCAGTCTCAGTTTCTGTTCTTATACCAACACATCCTTGGATGTGTTCTGTTTGGTTCGCATGCTGTTTTTCATGATTATAGTTTTGAATCATTTTTTATTTTGTTTGCTGTGATCATTGCTTTAATTTGTCTAATCTGTCTTGGACATTTTACCTGAATTTCAGTTGAGTTCAGTTCAGTGTATTTATATACAGTTGTGATTTACAGCTGAGGCCAACTCACAGTACTGTACATGAGGCAGTTTCAGCATTTCAGGCTTGTCGAACTCAGTTCATTTCATGAAACAAAAAGTTTAGAAAAATGTCAGGAAATTGATTTATGTCTTGAAAGATGAAACTCAATAAAAAAAAAGGAAAGAAAGTCAAAAAGGTAACTGCTACTTCCAAACCCAATTAAGTGCATGTGCTTAGCTACACTTCATCAAAATGTTTTTTTTCCAGAGAAAAACTGTGAAACTTGATGCTCCAAGAGTGTAAAGTAATAGAAATGCTCCATGCTGCCTGTCCCTGTTCTCTTTTTGCCCTACCATCTGTAATGAGCTAAGCAGTGGAGTGTAAGCAGCCTCTTAGATAATGAGGCTCAACTCCCAGTGGAGTCAAGCTGGGCCCACGACTCCAATATACCATCGCTTCATCTCGAAAATGAGACCAACAAGACTGGAGAGCTGGATGAGGGATACATGCAACACAAATGTTGAGAGGAAACTCCAGTCTCCATTTGAAACTGCAGCTGTCATCTGCAAGAACACGATTGAAGAAAACGACTTTACGGTGGAAAGAGTTACTTGTATTTCTCAAGTGAGGGATTTATAATCTTCTGAGCCTGTCTGATTCAGCCTGTTTTAAAAACAAAACTGCTTCAACAAGCCCCCAAACCACACTGCATCAAATTTTTATTACATGCTCCACCAAGTTTCAGGCACGTTTGTGCATCTCCTGCTTTGAAATTGGCATCAAATACATTTCAGAATGTCCCCAATAGTAATTCTGTAAATGTATAAATGCCAAAGCTTTTTTTTTTTTTTTTACTTCTGAGAAAAGTGGCTTGGCTGTCTACTTCAGCTCTGGGAGCGAAGACCTCTCCTGCTTTTTTTGTGGATATCTTCATAATAGCCTCATTATTCAACCCCAAGCCTACAAACACTCAGGCTGAAGTAATGAGCCTCTCACTAGTTGCTGAGTATCACCTTTTTTGCAAGAGGTTGAATGGAGAATGCATCCTGATTAGAAGTGCTGTTTGCCTCTTTTGCAGAAGCAAAACTGTAAAAAATC